>JAOYNC020088820.1:0-44791 GCA_025802115.2 Bertia moriformis
CGAGTCCACGAATCATGGTCTATCATAGCTCTAGGGCTCGGTATGGACAATAAACTTGATTAAATAATAATAATAATGATATGCAGGGGCTGAAACATTTGAGACAGGGCGATAGATAGTACATGATTCTAGGTCTAAATTCTAAGTCTGGCTAATACACAGCTTTATTATCCCTCCGAAGAGAAACGAATTGTATACAGATGATCGGAATCAGCGAGCAGGCACCAATAATGGCAACGAACACACCAGCGGCACCATCGAGGCCCAATGCTTCGAACAAGGGGATGAAATAGAACGGACCGATCTGTCATTAGTTAGTGTCGCGCGTATAGAAACCGGGGGCAGGGAACATACGAATCCAAAAATCTGTCGGCAGATGTTGACAAAAACGCCGACAGCCGTGGACATCTCCTTGTAGCTATCGACAGCGAAAGAGGTTAAGATGGTGGTGAGCATCTGGTTACCGAAGCTGGCAATGGCCGCGCCCACGCACGGGGTCACATTCCATGTTTCAGACGCTTTTTGCAATTGGAAGCCCCAGGTCAACAGTCCGGCGATGACGGTGCCGTAGCCAATATATGAGATCCACAGACGGTCGGCGGGACAGGTGTGGCCGCGTCTACGAAGGAGGAACTTGAGCCACCAGTCGGACATCGGACCACTCAGCTGCTCTCCCAGGACACAACCGATGATGATGGCAATGTATTGCAGGCCAATCTGCTGGGGACCAAAGTCGAATTTCTGGCCAAAGGCCGTGGGCATCTCGACGACAATGGCGATGTTTCCATAGCAAAAGGTGACGGCGTGGGCGCAGGCGGCAACCAGCACGCGGGGGTGGCGCGCCATGAAGAGAGGCTCAATGAACTCGACCGGCTTAAGCGGACGAGGGTTGATACGTCGGGGTATCAGTCGCGTCAGGAAGCTGCTGTTGTCCTTGGTTGGGGTGCTTCCTCCGTCTTCTGCAGAGACGTAGATGGTTTCGTCGCCAAAGACGATATAGGCGACAAACTGGGCGAAGTTGAGAATGGCGAAGATCCAAAACACCCACTGCAGGCCGATGTGCTCAATCACAAAGCCCATGATGAACGGACCGGCCGGGGTGCCAACGGTGGTCATGAGCGTCCACCAGCCGAGCTTCTGTGCGCGCTCTTCCGGCTCACACAATTCCGTAACGACACCGCTGCCAATACCGATGGGAGGGGAGATGAGAACGGCAGTGAGCACACGAGTAGCCATCTGGGTTCCGTACGTGGTGCAGAATACACCACCGATATTGCAAACCATGCTACCGAACACGGACAGCAACATGATGGGATAGCGGCCGTAGATGGAGCTCAGCGGTTTCCAGAAGAAGGGGCAGATTCCCAGGAGCAGGATCTGAATCGAAGTGAGGTAGCTGACTTCGGACATGTTGACTCCGTACATCTCGGCCATGATGTCGTATGCCGGAACGATGCCTGCTGCCATAAAAGTCGACATCATGGAATGGAAAGCCACCATGGCAATCTGCGTGTTCTTCTTCCATAGGGGCCAGTGGCAAGGCGCGTCGGGGGGCGCTGGCCGCTCAGCGGGACTGTTCTTGGTCACATCTTCGAGGTGTAGCGAGGACTCTGGATCTGATGCCTTGAAATCCTCGACTGTCGGTGTCGAAATCGGTCCCCTATTGCTTGACATGTTGGGTTCTGGCGTGTCTCCTTTCGATCCATTGTGCGACCCATGGATGCCATCTTAAATCGCATCTCCTCCAGGGGCGACACCCCATGGGGAGTGAAGAGGAGTTCTGGCGAGTTCGGCTAAGATGCTGATAGTCAGACGCATTATTGGCGGAGCAGCCGACGACTGGCGAGGACTGGTTTTGTCAGCGGAAGCGTTCCGCGTGGATTGGGATGGCAGAAGCTATAGCGGACTCGGGGTCTGGGCATTGGACCTGGACATCGGCCAGACCATATCCCCCGGAGGGCGGGAGAGAGATCAAACCGGGGTAAAAGGGTGGGTATACAGAGTTCCCCGGGATATTCGTTCAAGCTCTTAGTCAGCGGTACATGGCGGACGTAATTGACATTCAGTGGTAGAGTACTCTAGTAGTACTCCGTATCGTGTCCGTTGTAGGGATTCCGAATCGGGAAAGCCGGTGTTCGCCTTGGCAAATGACGTAAGTCCTTCTCCACGCCCAGGAAAGTGCGGGGTCGCATAAATAGCCCATTTGGGGCAGCTAGAAGAGTATAAGCGTTCATCCGGAGAGAAACAGTGGAAATGCCTGAGGATGTTGAGAGTGACAGGACACAGAGGACAACAGTTGACGTACCTGCTTCGACGTCATTCATGATGCATAACGGGCGAATAGCTGTAGTGAGAACATCGAACATCTCATCTAACACTCGGAGCTCTCGCGGTTTGATAGCATATCCGGAACTGGCTACAGTCTCACAGGTCTAGTAGCAGTCAGTCAACAGAAAACGGGCGGGAGCGGCCTTATATGTCACACTGGAGCATTCCGGAGTGACACCCGAAGTAGGCTCCGAGAGTAACCGGGAGATGGGACCATATACAGCTAATGGCACCGTTTCGGGATTCCGAGTAAATCGGTTTTGGGGTCGCTTATTTAGTTGCTTAACTAGGAAGGCGTCGTTGAGTTGATTGCTTCATATGCTTGAAGTGTTTCCGCTCAGGATATATATGTATATATATATCTCTATATTCGTGTCGATGGCAACACTTCTCGTCTGTCTCGATTGTCACCCCAAGTCATACTTGAAAATATGATTGGCCCCTACTGAACTGAGCCTAATACAAGATACACCGACCAAGAACCATAAAGCCATTGGACATGCGAAGACGTGATGGAAAAGGACAACGGAACATGTTGCCAAGCTGTAACAAGATCTATGGACAACGTGCGGGTAATAGTTAGTCTCTTTGAATTTTATTGTTCTAACTACGATACGCATTGGCAAATGAAGTTAAACAGGGTAGGATACAATTCGCAAAAGCTGGCAGAAGCTGAGAAGCTATGTTAAGTAAGACATACAAAAGAGGACGAGGGCAAGGTGAGAAGTGCTTCAAGGTTTCCGTTAGAAATTCGGCGCCTAGATTTTGCAATTGTGTTAAATGGAGATCAGAGATGCTGGTTACAGTAGAATGAAAGTCTACGGAGAAAGAGTCTTAAGAAAATATGGAGAAATTCCAAATTAAATTGTCAAATAGATGTACTGTTATAGGACAGCCAACTAATACTGATAAAAGCAGTGGAGCGAACGAAAGAAATTATGCAATCTAGTCGATTGCCGATGCGAATGATTGAATGGGCGATATCCGATGGATAAAGCAGCCATCTAGAGGAGACCCTGGATGGGGATGCAAGGAAGGGCGACGTTGACGAGACCACCCTTCTTTGGTCAGTTAGCGAGAAAGCCAAAGCGCGGAAAGGGAAGACACTTACAGATTCGTTGCCGTCGCAGCAGGCAATGTTCTGCTGGCAGCTATCGTCAAGGGCCAAAGGAGAGCACTGGTCGAAGAGACCGATGGTCTTGGAGTCCTGGCCAGAGGCACTGAGGAGATCCTTAAGGATACCGCCCAGGAGACCACCGTTCTTCTCGTACTCGTCGCCAGAACCGACCTGCTTGTTGCAGCAGGAAGCCTGGGCATTACCACACTTCTTGGTCGCCTCACTGATGCTCACTTGCTTGGGGTCCTTAGCACCGTTGGCGTTGGGAAGGGCCACAGCGGTGGCGGCGAAGACAGCGGCAATAGCGAAGAACTTCATTTTGACGGTTGGGATTGGAAGTCTGAAAGACTGGAATTGAAAGAATAGATAGAATTGGAAGAGTGAAGAGAGATGCTTTGAGAGTGATGGATTGATGAGTGATGAAGAACAGATTTAGACCGGACATTCGAGGGTCTTTATACCTTTTCACCAGACCCTAGGCCGCAGTCTAGAGACAGTCTCTGAAGGCTGGAGGACCCAACTCCAGCAGCAGAGTGCTATGCTCTTCCGGAATGAAGGGCGCTGAGTTGCAGTCGCATCCCTCGTTCAGCTGTAGGGAGCAGTGCGTACAACTGTGATGCATTCCAGCGAACCCATAACACACTGCAAGGGAAACCAATCAGTGTTCAGTAGCATATTCGGTATCCCTGCATTCCAAGGCACGAGGATAATAGACTCTGGGCGCGAATATGCAGGAACATTGGTTTTTGCCCGTCTCGGAAGGTTGTATCGCTGAGTTGCTGGAAAAAGTAGATGGCAGGTGGCTGATGGCTTGGGTGATATCGACCGGAATGGCAGCAATTTCTTCTTCTCGATTCAATAGCACTGATTCTAGAGTACAGAGTAGTAGGGTGGTAATTTGTCGAGTCCTAGTCAGTTCGGAGTCTCGGAAGCCGTTCTTCGTCTACGGTGTACAGCGCCTCCGTGTTCATGCACGGGGTATGCACGGAGTATGCACGGAGTAGGAACATGCACCAACGCACAGAACGCACATACATGAGAAGAACAAAAAAAGAATGCAAACTCATCAATTACCAACTGAAGGACTCCTCCACGTATTCGACTTGATACCCTTGCTGCAGCCTTGCATGCACACCGGTCCGTGTCTCATTCGCCATCCCCCGCGGACCGCATACTACCACCGCCGTCGAGCAGTCGCTCAATCGCGCCTCGTGGACATGTTGGGTAACCAGTGACGCCAGATCCGGTCGGCCCGCGATTAACTCTATCTCCAGACCGGAAGAGTCAATGTTGCTTGCATTTGTTACGTAAAGCGACAGTCGTATATCGTTGCGAGCCAAGGTCGGTCGCAGTTCGCGAGCAGCAATGTCTGCGATGAATGATGCCTGTCGGCTTGTCCAGACTAAGTGTATCCCCTGTGTTCGAGTATTGGCAGATGCGGAACGACGGAAATGCTCCTGGATGTACGGTACGGCGGCGGCGATGCCCGTACCGCCAACCACGAACAAAATGGACTCATAATTCCAGATTGGGAACGTAAGCCCGTAAGGGCCCTCTAGTAGAATCGTTGCATTCGTCCTGCGATCGGCAGAACGAAGACAATCCTCGCGCAGTTGGCGCGTCCAGCCATCGTAGGGCCGGATCCAAAATGTAAGTTGCAGGTCGTGTGGAGCCGTAGCAGGTCCAGACGTTGTCTCGTCACGTTCCGAACCAGAGGAAGAATCTGACAAGAGAGGAACCTGCGCCACGTCGACGGATGTTGCCTTGCTTGTCGACGATTCTAGCCCAGACACCGACTCATACGACCAAGCACCCATGGTGAATGGGTGACTTTCCCAGCCAGTAAGACGGAATGGCTGGTAGAGAAAGTAGTACTGACCTGCAGCTGGTCTCAGAAAGCACCCTGGCTTCAATTGTAACCTCACCACATTGCTAGTCTCGTCGTATATAGCCCAGCTGCATGTGCTTTGGACGCGATTCTCGAGATTGATTTTGACGTGCAGGTTGCAATATACCAAACGGACCAGACGAAGGAAGCGATCAACTGCCCAGATGGCCACAGCTGGCCATAACCATTGCCAATATTCCAGATCCTCGAAAATAATCGTGTGACTACGGAGTGAGCTGTCAGCGCTTGTAGACGGAAGAAACGGAAGAGACGCACTAGAAGCAGCCGACTAAGGCAATAATCGAAAAGGCAATATGGATAATGAGAAATAGTTCGTATGCTCGATGACGGACCCATGCCAGCGACATGGGCAAGAGGAGCAGCATCACCGTCAAAGTCTGCTGGTCAGCTTTGGACGGCAGATGAGGACGGTACTTACCAGAGTGCCCCAGAGTAGATACGGTCGCTTCATCTTTTTCCAAAATGCACCGCCTACATCGTCAGTATTCCTGCTGTATAGGGTAATATGTCTACGAGACATACCATCTATGAACATGACGCCATATAGTAGGGTATGGACGACGGCATGCACCGTGGCGATGATGGCAACATGGCGATGGAATATATTGAACGTCGTGAAGCTCCACCCGGTAGCCCAAAGGAAGATGTTATTACGTCCTGCAAATATCCAGAGTAGTGGCAGGTTGGCAAACGACAGGATTCCTGTGCGGTCGGCTACATATCGTAGGTATTGTTTATATATCGAGGGCCAACTATGTATATATCAGCAACTGTCATAGATAGGACATCAGGAACTTACTAGAGATTCCCCTCAAATGTCGGGTAGCTGACGGATGATAGAACAATGTTGAGTGTCCAGAATAGACCGAGGACGATACCGTCAATGGGTGTAGGCGTAAACCAGAGAAACCGTCGGGGGATCGGAACGACCAGATGAGTCTGGAAGACATGATAAGCAGCACGAAAGAACGTCCATGGCTGCCCTGGCAGTCTTCTATTCTCCCAGTAGTGCTGAAACACCCGATATATAATGCCAATCACCAGGACACCCGCCCAATATATATAGCACGCCAGCCCATACGCCCAATGCCTCCCACTCACGAATTGCATGTCCTCGATGGTGTGATACGTCCGTTTAAAGTATTCCTGTGAAACAACCACCGGCGCATCGATGGGCTCATGCTTTGGAATCACGCCATATTCCACCACATTCATCTGCGCAATCGCATCATCCGTCAGATTCTCAGCCAGCGCATCGCGGGGGAGGAGCTCGGTTCGGCCGAATTGGCGACAGTATGCTGCAAACAACGCGAACCCGGCGGTTTGTTCATCGGGGTCACAATATATACCGGATGCGGCGTAGATGGAGGTGACTTTCAACGTGTTCTGACATCGCGAGTCCCAGAAACTGGCGGGACCGATGAATGTGAGATAATTGTAGGCCGTAAAGACAGCAGTGACGCAGCGCTGGTCAAGGGGGATATATTCACTGAGGGCAGTAGGTACAAGAAAGAGCCACAGCATCCACATGGCGACAGACAACGGCCATAAGCAGCAGTGGAATTGAGGAGACGGAGAGATGGTGATAATCTTATCTGATCGGCCCAATGTGCATAATTACTCATGTGCATAATTAATTATACACGTGGATAAGATGTACAAGTCCGTTATGCAGTCCACACTGCATTGCTTGGCCCCTCTCGACACTCTTCCATATGCAAATTCTCTCAGGAACCGCGGCGACATGGCACGAGCCAAGGAATCGAAGAGCAAAAGCTTTCATTCTGCCATCAAAAACATACTATCTGGCTAGAATTGGCGCCGTATTCAACAATCACTACCGTGTCATTGCGAAGCTCGGCTACGGGGCATACTATACCGTTTGGCCAGATGACAAACTGAGGCAAGACACATCCTTGAAGTTTGCGTGAATAGCGATACCGAAGGCTGCCGGCTTTTCAATGAGATCGCCATGTTGCAACGCTTAGGCAAGTTTGTCCGGGAGGCCCTGTCTATCGTTCTCGGGATACCATGTGGGAGCTCTCAGGGATCCCCATTCTGATGGACCCTGGGTAGATGTGACCCTTAGAATTAGGTGACCGGGATTGATGGACATCTAATCTATATAGTGCACTAAAAGTGCTCTTGGAACATCCTTGGGGCTTTCTGGTTGACATCTAGTCGAGCGGAGTGATGGTAGATTGCTCGCCCTCATTACAATTCAACATTGCTAACCGATATCAGACACTCGAGCTGTTAGAAGGCAAAAGTCTTTGAATGGGTTATGAGCCCTGTTGGGATGCTCTAGGTCGAGGGATACACACAGAGGAAAGGTGGATAAATGGCACAACCATTCATAAAACATAGTATTATCCATGGCTGCAGGGCATAACATTCATAAACAAGTATAATTCATCGCATAATCATAACTCTATGTGCTGTGTACCAACTTTTCTTTTCTAAAGCTTCGCCGGAACAATACGCTCCCCCCTCTCGTCAAACTCAATCTTCTTGCCAGTAATCAAGCTCTCTTGCAACGCACACCCAATCCGCACAGCAGCCACTGCTCCCTCCAAGCGCATCGGCGGCGGCGTGTCGTCCAAGCAGCTCGCGGTGAACTCGTTGGCTTCGGTGATGAATGCTTCGCGGAAGCGTCCGTAGTAATGAGGGGGAATCTCGCGACGGATACCACTGGGCTCGTAGATGTTGACGAGGTTCGAGGCGGGTTGGGTGTTGACAGCGAGTTTACCAGCAGTGCCGGTGACTTCAGTGGCTGTTCTTCAGTCAGCATATGTATACAACCAAGTCAATGGGGGAAAGACGAACAGTCTTCTTGACCAGCAGCCATCATTCGACTGCAGAACAATTGAGCAATGCGTCCATCATAGAATTCGACGATTCCCAGCGCGTTATCCCGGTCATTGTACTTGCGGAGCTCCGGCGACACGGCCGTGATACCGATGGCAGTAACAGACTTGACAACCGAGTCCTCACCAAAGAACCACAACGCTAGATCAATATCGTGAATCGAGCAGTCGACGAAGATACCACCCGAGAATTGAGCGTATTCGACAAAGAAACCGCTGGGATCGAGCTTGTCGCAGGTCTGCGAACGGAAGACACTCGGGCGACCGATAAGACCGGACTTCATCTTATCGAATGCATCACGGTAAGAGGAATCGAAGCGGCGACTGAAACCGCAGACGACCTTCTGCGAGGGGTTGGTTTTCTGGGAGGTGCGGTAAGCGTCGACTACAGATTGGCTCTGTTTCGGTCAGACTCCTTCCTTCAATTGGATGATATCACAGGATAGGGACTTACCTCCTCCACTCGGGTACTCAATGGCTTTTCGCAGAGGACGTGCAAGCCCTTGTTAATAGCCTTGATGGCCTGCTCAGCGTGCACACTGGTGGCCGATGCGACAACCACCGCCTGCAGCGATGGCTCAGACTGCAGCATCTCGTCGTAGTCGAGGTACGTCCGGGCGCCCTCAAGGTTCGCCTTGGCCCAATCGAGCTCCTCCTGCTTGGGAGACGAGACCGCAACGACCTGGGCGCGAGGGGTGAGATTGTTGAAATGCAGAGCGTGTCGGGCGCCCATACGGCCGAGGCCTGCGATTGCGACTTGGAGCTTGGACATGGTGTCTGATTATCGTGCGGTTGATTGAATTGATTGAATTAAGACCGGGAATTGACGAGAACAATTGAGCAGAGCTGTTCTTATAGCTTCATCTTGTGCTCCAGTTTATAGTTACTCCGCATAAATAAGGATATGGATCTCCGCATAGTGAAGGCAATGTTCGGCGGACATTACTATATTGACAGGAAAGGCAACACTCGGCGCACCGGGAGTAACAGAAGGACTTAAAAAAGACGGTCAACCCGAGTGAGGGGTGCATACAGAGTCCAAATAGGAGTCTGATCCGGGGTTATTTTGCCCGTCTTGTAACCAAATTATGCTAACTTGAACATTTACTCTGTACAGCGCTGAGATGCTATCTTAAACATGCAAAATAGTGGTACAGATACAGTCCTAATAGTAGTAGTAGAGTACAGTAGTTATCGCCATGCAGCCATTAATCGGTCCTCCACACGCTGAGTCGGAAACGCATGCTCTAACCGCATTATCTCCAACACTCTCAAAAGTGCCTCCTGCTCTTCCGGCAGCTCAAAATACTCGCCGCAAGTCGAGATTCCCATCAAGGCCTCGATGAACGTTGGCGCAGATTGTCTATTGCTCAGCGCCATTCCGCACAGTCGCAGGACAATAGCTCGCACACGGTCTATGGTCGCGCGGTGCTGAGCAGCAGACCCTGGCCCAAGTTGCGGTCGCGTTGGATCAAAAACAAGTAGCAGCAATCGAGATAGCTCGCTGTGAGTCGTACCAGTGACATGACAAGGATCCAGATACCAGATCTCCGGGAAGACCTGTTCGCGATCCGGACCCGGAGGACGGACGTAGAGAGGATCAAATGAGGCTGGGAGACAGGCGTGCAGTTCATCCTGGTAGGCGACTAGTTCGTGCCACCGATGGGCAGATGCCGACTGGGATGCAGGTGCAACATCCTGACTGCCGTAGCAGTACTCGAGCACATCAGCACAGAAGATAATCAACCGGTCGGCCCAAACGGCGTCCGTTGCGGGAGACAGTATCCGAAACGCATCGCAATAAGACAGGGGAAAGGAGAGGGGGCGCTGTTTCATAAAGGATGTAAAAACCTCCTGTCGCAAAGCCACCCAAAATGCTGCTTGTCGCAGGCCATTAGGGGGCTCTGACGAACAACTACTACTGGGACTACTACTATGAGGAAGTGCGGCATCGTGAGGTACCTGGGCCGAGATAAACACATTCAGCATACGCAAAAACACCTCCTGATCCTCCGGGTTCTCCCGCAACGGAGCGTCCATTTCCTCATCGGTCCGTAAGATAATCGCGGCCGCCAATAGGTTATCATTGTGAATCTGGTCCGGATCCATGCTAAGAGCCAACAAGTCCGTAATGCAGGCTGTATGATACGCCAAAGCGACGGCCTCTGTGAGGTCGGGCAACGAATGACCCTGCCATTCCACCACACCAGCCCTGTTGCGGTGACGCTGCAGCCGAATCAAATGGCGGGCAGCCGTGGTGAGAATGGCATGACGGAGCGGTGCACAGGCTCGCGCACGCCGAGGCACCAGTTGAGTAAAATGGCGCTCCGGGTCACATAGGTCAAACCGGGCCGCCACCTCCTCGGTGAAGTACCGCAACAGGATGGCCGCCAGGCGGCCGTGATCAGCACTTGGACTGGGATCGGGCTCTGCACGAGTCGGATTTCTTTGTTCGCGCGAGAAAGAATGACACGGGTGTTGAGGGTCAATTTCCGGGGTAATCGGCGACCCGTCATTATCCGCAGGACTATCAATGATGTCGTTGTCATTATACTCGTCCTGATTGACCCAGATATTGGCCATGACGTCGTGCGTTTCATCGACCCAACGCCATCGGGCAGCAGACCTTCTCCTCCCGAGAGAACCAGATACCGGCGGCAACCAAACTTGGTCTGGGGAAAACCGGAAATTCGACGATGACCGGAAATGGACGGAACGAGGCCGGTGACAATACAGAGATAGGGACTGGCAGCGCTGGCATTTTCCCGGAGGGCCGTGGCATTTGAGATGCCGCGCTGTAGTATCGTCAGTGTAGAACCCAAAAGAAAGGGGAAGATGGACGTATCTGCAGTGCGTGCAGGGCAAAGGCCGCGGCATGGCGGCGAGAATTGCTGATTCGGGACACAGGATACAAGAGGAGAATGAAGCTATTCAATCAGCGTCGGTTGATTGAGCCATGCGACAATTATACCCCAGATAACCCCCGCATTTATTTCCCCGCGCTTACAGCCAATCAGATAAGATTCGGCTTTTGACGTATATGTATAAATATACAGTAGAGGTATGGGGTAAGGTATATAGCAGAATACAGCAGAAAAGCAAAGATAATTCAAAAATAATGGACGACATCAAAGCTAAAAACGCCTCCGCCGACCATATCGAATCCATTGAGGCCGGTGATACGAAGAAAGGCACCCCCGATCTCGACGAGCTCAATGACATCCCTGTTGGTTGGTTTGTCTGGGTCGTGGCCATCACGGCCTCGATTGCTGGTCTGTTGTTTGGTTACGACACGGGAGTGATCTCGGCTGTGTTGGTCTATATCGGGACGGACTTGGACGGCAAGACATTGAACGAGAGCGAAAAGGAGATGATTACTTCACTGTGCTCTGCCGGAGCATTCTTTGGGGCTATTTGTGCTGGCCTTGCAGCAGACAAGGTATGTTTGACCCTGTGGTATCATAGTGAGTAAGATGCTGACCTCTTAGTCTGGCCGGAAACTTGCCATTTACATCGGATCCACTTTGTTCACCGTTGGCGCTGTCCTTCAGGCCGCCTCCTATTCCATCGCGCAGATGACCGTCGGCCGCTTCGTCGTTGGACTCGGAGTCGGGTCCGCTGCCATGGTGGTCCCTCTGTACGTGGCTGAATTGGCACCGGCCAAAGCCAGAGGTCAGCTTATCGGCCTGAACAACATCTCCATCACGCTGGGCCAAGTCATCGCCTATGCCTTGGGCGCAGCGTTTGCATCCGTGCCGGCTGGTTGGCGATACATGGTCGGATTGGGCGGCGCGCCCTCAATCCTATTGCTAGTCGTCCTGCCTTTGCTTCCGGAATCGCCTCGTCATCTGGTCTATCGCGGACAACACGAAGAAGCGCGCAGGGTTTTGCACAAAATATACGGCAAGGCGACAGAAGAACAAATCGACTTGGTGCACACATCAATTGTGGACGCCTGCGACGAAGCCCGCCGGAACAACGAGAACGAGAGTCGCTGGAGCAAGATTAAGCAACTGCACGGGGACCCTGCTAATTTGCGGGCCCTCTTCAGCGCTTGTGGCCTCATGGTTATTTCGCAGATCTCCGGGTTCAACACTTTGATGTACTACTCGTCCACTCTCTTCGACATGGTCGGATTCAGCAACCCGGCTGCCGTCGGATTGGTCGTTGCCGGCCCGAACTTGGTAATGACAGGTGTTAACATGGTCCTTGTTGACCGGATGGGTCGGCGCAGGCTGCTGCTCTGTACAGCATGGGGCATGTGCGCGAGTTTGGTCGCGGTCGCAGTGGCATTCCACTTCATCCCGGTGAACCAGCAAACGCTTGAAGTACCGGAATACGCGCACATGTCGCCCCCGACCATCGCAGTCCTCGTCTTTGTGCTGCTGTTCGTCATCTCGTACGGTTTGTCGGTCGGCAACACGGCCTGGATGAGCGCCGATTTCTTCCCGCTGGAAGTGCGATCGATGGGAACCATGTGGATGACTTGCTCCAACTGGATAACCAACGTGATCGTGTCCAGCTCATTCCTGTCCATGATGAAGACCATGACCCCATCCGGTACGTTTGGCTTCTACGCGGGGGTCTGCGGTGTCGGCTGGTTTTGGATTCTGTTTTTCTATCCGGAAGTGTCCGGATTGCCACTGGAGGAAATTCGCGTGGTGTTTGAGCGTGGCTATGGCCGGAGTATGCGTACTAGACGTTGAGCTGGCGATAGACGGTGTAGGTAGATGATTTATCCATGTACAGTATAGCTATGAATCTACGTCTTCTTAACGATTAACATGAGGTTACTCGATTATATTACCCGATTAGGAAATTCCGTAGTTTTACCGAGCTGTACAAGTCTCTCCGGGCGTGAAGTCGTAAGAGCTACCCCGGAAAGGTGTTCTAAAAGAAGCTAAAGAAGATGTAACTTAATCTGCAATGTATATTGCCCTCCACACGATCCCTGTTACCCCGTATAACCATAATAACCCCGGATATACGAATAGCATCTCTTCCCCATGGGGTCGGCAAAGCGTTCTCCCTCGGCGATGCCCCGAAGACTCCACTTATGACAAGCGAATATCCACAAAATAAAATGTTGAGATGGAAAAACGAACGGCAAATCCGGCCGCGCCAAAAGTCAGCAGAAGAAAGGAAATATCCCGATCTGGGGTTTCCCCAGATATACAAACCGCCCCCCTCGCTGTCAGTTCGCTCTCCGCTTCATACACTCGGACAGACAGAACAATCAACATGTCAATTCTCTCGGTGGTCGAGGACCGCCCTACTCCCCCCCAGGTTTACAACTGGCGGATTTTTGTCTTGGCTGCCATCGCATCGTCGGCCTCTTGCATGATTGGTTATGACAGCTCGTTTATCGGACAGACCGTCGAATTGACTTCTTTCCGCGATGAATTTCACTTTGGAGACTGGTCCGATGCCAAACAGGACCTCGTCACGGCAAATATTGTTTCGCTATACCAGGCCGGTGCCTTCTTCGGCGCGCTCTTCGCCTACCCCATCGGTTTCTACCTGGGCCGGAGATGGGGCCTCATGATAACTGGCATTATCTTTGTTTTGGGTTCTGGCTTGATGCTGGGTGCCAATGGTGACCGAGGTTTGGGGTTGATGTATGCCGGTCGCGTCCTTGCAGGAATAGGCGTGGGTGCTGGTTCGAACTTGACACCGATCTATATCTCGGAGTTGTCGCCACCGGCTATTCGTGGTCGTCTGGTCGGTATCTATGAATTAGGATGGCAGGTGGGAGGTCTGGTTGGATTCTGGATCAACGTACGCTTCCTCTTGACATTCTGGAATATATGAACGCACACTGACCCGAATAGTTTGGCGTCTCGGAAACTCTCTCCGAAAGCCACAAACAATGGCTTATTCCCTTCGCCGTCCAGCTTATTCCTTCTGGATTCCTCTTGGTCGGTTCCTTCTTCATCCGCGAGTCACCCCGATGGCTGTTCGGCCGCGGTCGTCGCGAAGAAGCCATCAAGAACCTCTGCTGGGTTCGTCAACTGGCCGCAGATGATGTTTACATGGTTGAAGAAGTCGCTGCCATCGACCAAGCTCTCGAGGAGCAAAAGGCCAAAATCGGTACCGGATTCTGGAAGCCATTCAAGGCGGCCGCGACCAACTCCAACGTTATGTGGCGGCTATTCCTCGGTTTCATGCTTTTCTTCTGGCAGAACGGCTCTGGAATCAACGCCATCAACTATTACAGCCCCAAGATTTTCGAAAGCATCGGCATCCGGGGCAGAGAAAACCAACTTCTGAGCGGAGTCTTCGGAGTGGTCAAAACTGTGGTTACCGTTATTTGGTTGCTGTTCCTGATTGACAACTTAGGAAGGCGGAAGCTTCTTATTGGCGGCGCAATCGCGGGATCGGTGTGCTTATGGGTCATCGGCGCATACATCAAAATTGTCGACCCGGAGAACAACCCTAATTCAGAACTCGACAGCGCCGGCATCATGGCAATCGTTTTCTTTTATCTTTACACTGGTATGTCTGCTTAGCCTTTCCTTTCTCTTCTTTTCCCAGTTTCGAAACCTTGCCATGAATGCATGCATTGCATGATGAGGCAAAAGAAAAAAAATTCGATTAGACTTTATAATATTCGGTGATCTATTTCACTAACGGGCATGGCTCCAGCGTCGTACATTCCTTCATGGAATGGGACCCCATGGGTTCTTAATTCAGAGATGTTTGATCCAAATATGCGTTCCCTGGCTCAAGCCGTGGCCTCCGCGAGCAACTGGTTGTGGAATTTCCTCATTTCGCGCTTCACCCCGCAAATGCTGAGCACAATGCAGTACGGCACGTACTTTTTCTTTGCTAGTCTGATGATACTCTCTGCCTTTTTTGTTTTCTTCCTCATTCCGGAGACGAAGGGTGTGCCGCTCGAGCGTATGGACCGGTTGTTCGAGGCCAAACCGGTCTGGCGCGCGCATGGCCGGATACTACAGCAATTGCAGGAGGACGAGGCTGAATTCCGACGGGAGATTGAGGACTCCAAGCTGTGTGATGAAAAGTCGAGGGAGGAGTTTGTCGAGAAGGCATGACACAAATACTGTTATGTTCACGGTAATGATAGAGCCCTGCACGATTCAATTAGCGACTGTAACCAAATCGAAGATATAATATTTATTTTGACAACTGGATCTCTGTAACTTTGATCTATTAGAAGGAGATGAGGAGTTGATGGTAAAAACGATGGTAGGTGATGGGAGGGCGTTGGAAGAGGACAGCGACAATACACGTGATTAAGTATGCTGCCCTAACTATCACGCGTATCCTGCCCTTCTTCAACTTCACTTACCAGTCAATTCTAGGATATTCATTCTCAGACTTGCCTTCTTTGGTATCTACTCTGAATACCAGTTTCTCGTCCGCTAATCACGAAATCCTCACGACTCATCCCACCTCTCCAACTCTTGCCAGCCATGACAACGATGCTTCTTTCTGCAGCTGTCTTTATTTTTGGGGACCTATTCCGCTCCTAACTGAAAGCCTTCATCGAAACTCGAGAAGCTGCTCTAGACGATCTATTCGACTATGACATTCGACTTGTTTACAGACCACAGTTACGACGGGACTTACTAATCTGCCAAATCACTTTACAGGTTCGACAGGCACATATGGGGAGCTTTTATGACCAAAGGACTGACTACTCGCCATAAATTGCCACGAAAATAACGTTCTCCTCGGCGATAATTGGATATTGTTTGTAGCTTTCCACCGTTTCAAAACTTTACGTATTCGTCTTGAGAGTTACTTTGCACTTCGCGCTCCCTAGTGTGCCCAAGGGTTTCTTTTACCTTCGTATCCACTCCTCATGTGTTTGTTTCAACTTTGTCTACCACATTTTAATTTCACCGACCTGGTTACACTGGCAACCTGGAATGTCAACAGGAGAGAGTTCCCAAGAGCAAGGCCAGAAAAGCAACCTGGGAAGCATTTACGATAAATCAATGAGCTAAGTAAGAGCTCTTATGAAAGTGTAAAATTTATACAACACTTGAGCAACCGGCAAAAACAACAAGGACAACTTTCAGGACGATGGCGCCTCTGGGAGCGTGCCAGACAACCTTGACGCTCTGTTTGAGCTGATTCTGAGACGGGAAAAAGTGATAAAACTTCAAGTACATAATTCCGACTCATGCACACACCGATCCAACTAACACTCTCTTAGGACGTGATTCATCCCCTAAAATCATAAGGCCTTAGATATACAGCCACGTGCCACGTAATCTTCCTCAAGCGGCACTTTTATCGACACAGCATGGAGGTATTGCTTTATCCCTTGTGAACATACTGGAATATCGATTGAAATGGGTAGGTTTGCTTTCTCGGCTGCTAAATATGCGGCTTTGGTTTGCTGTTATGCACAGGAACGTGCTGATAGCAATTATAACTGGTTCATCTATTTCCTTTGCATCTATACTATTGATTATCTGGGTTTAATGCAATCTCGGGCGTTTGGCAAGTGGAAACACGATGATCTGAGCGAGGTACATACCAGGGGTACTTCCCGACTGGGACCTAGTTCCTTCTGACGCGGTACAAGTACACAGCACCTGCTTCTTTCTCGTTGCCAGAATTGGGCTGTTTTATTTCTTTTAAAGTATCTTTCTTCTCTTTTACTCATTTTTTCTCTTCTATGTCTTCGCATCTATTCTTCGCCCCTCGCTTCATTTCTCGTCTCACTCCTGTCTCTTCTGTGTATCCCTTATTTCTATCTCTTATTTATTTTATTCTCTGGCCATCACGTATACATTAGTTTCCAGATGCACCTTTGGCTCTTCATGCATAACTTATCCATGCCACGCCCCTCCAATCCTACATTTATCAAATCCTCCTCGGGCTCCCACTAGCCCGCTCTCGTCCGTGTCCCACCGTCTGGATATGAAACCTGTACAGTCTCCATCGAGCAAGACCTTTTTGATGAGTGAACGCCCAACTGACCTGAAGACAGAACACACACTAACGTATGATCTAGAGCCCTCAATTATCTGGAGAGATACGTACAATATATTTGACCTTCATCTGATTTCTCCCTCGGGCTTCGCGCTCAAGCATTTCCTTGACGCACTCAAGACCATCCCATCCTGTAAGCGTGGCACTCACACATTCGCCATCGAGCAAGACTTTGGCTGCTGGAAAGTGATCCATGACAGTACTTAGCCTTGAATGGGTCCCAGGCTAACTTATGGCCTAAATCCTTTGGCAGTCCCCAGCATCAACCGCAGAAGCTCTACATGTTGTCTGTCTATAATTCTTCCTCGGATTTCGGATTTAAACGCTGCAGCTGGAGAAAATACAATCGAGATCATGGACGAAGAGCTCCACCGAATAACCTTGCCCACGTCCAGGTACAGTAAACCAGGAAATCCTTTCGTCTCAAGCCGGACACTCGCTAACGTATGACCCAAATTCTCTGGTCTGAGCCCACAGTGCTTATAGAAAAGAAATGACGACGTTATGTGCATACTCCAAGGTACGTGACTACCACTGATACGGGCACAGGTACCCTGTCCTCCGACGTTGATTTCCCAGAAATGGTCCTTTGGATGAACTTCTTGCGCTGTGCTGGAGACTACTGTGGTAGAATCCACGCTGCTGTGATAGGCTGCAAAGGCTCTTGAGATTCAACATCTCCTGGCAGCTTTTTCTCAGCTTAAATGCGCAGCTCAACAAAGAGGGTGGCAAACCTGAACTATCCATCCGCCACAGGTGAGTGCATTTACTGCCTCAGAGCCTAACCTGGATTTTAAAATGGTCAGACTATCGGTTTAACTGTACACGCAAAAATGCCACCAACACCACTTTGGTCTTGAAAGCCTAGGCATCTGACAATTACCTGCTGTATTCCTCTCCCCCTCTCACGCCAGAACACTGTGATTGTAAACAGCAACACACGCAAACGCTTTCTATCTAAATCCGTGCTCGTGAGTTTACTTGCTAGTCACTTCAAGACCCCCCCCCCCCCAAAAAAAAAAAGAGAGGCAAAAAGGCCGTGCATATCTTTAGAGTTCAGGAACAATCTCTCTTCTCCCACTGCTAGCGTCAGTTAGATATTTTTTTTTATGAAGGGCAACAGGCCGAAGTCCAGGAATGGATCGAGAATTCAGAAAAGAGGAAGGCAGAGCTGCCTATGGCTAAGTGAGTAAATGTCCTTCTATTTCTCATCCATTTCTTTGGTTTTGTCATTCGTCCTCAGATTGCCTGTGTTGTTGACCGCTGCTCCGCACTCCTCCATTCTCCTTGTCCAAGTCTGCATATTTTCGTTTTTCTCGTTGAATATTATTGAGCTGCCTGACCGGGTTTGCTTTTTTTTTTTTTTTTTCTTTACAGATATCTCAAGAGCAGACGTCTCCTGATAGACCTTCCATCCGATTTGTCGATAAACATGCGATCCCGTCAGAAATCCTCCTCCACGCCGCCGGACCCAGCCCGTGAGCCCAAGTGGTATCAAGGATTTTGGTGTTTTTTCCAATACCTGGGAGACTATACAGCCTGAACCTTTAACTTCATCAAAGCACGAAGCGGTAGCTTGCGGAGGGGGGATGTCCAGACAGTACGTTATCAGCCTCTGCCCGAGATCCGGTACAGATAAGGACCCTGTCCAGATGGTTGGTTCGGGCATCAATTACCTTCGGAGAAATGGCCGACAGAGCGTTCGTCACTGTAAAGGATATTGTGAGTTCTTCGATATAGAGTCTGCGCACGAGTACTGACAAAGCCCAACAAGGCCGTTACTGGTCCACGTCGAGCCGAAGAACGATAGCGCCAACAAGACAGGCCGAGGCTAGCTGCAACTTGTTGAATACCATATGGGGGAGTCTTCCCCCTGCGCGAAGATGGAGTTGAGCAATGACGACGCTCAATGCCAAAATCGTCAGGCTGTCGGTCCGCCTGTACAAGCAACAATGCAGCCAGTGCCACTCTGATTTTGGAGCCCCGGATGTCTCAGGAGAGCTAGAGCTAGTTAATGAGATAGTTGGCGAAGACATAAGTAAGCCCCCTGTCCCCTTGTGACAGCTGACCATTCACAGAACATCGAGACCTTGCAAAGGATCTTGCAGTTCTATTCCAAGGGCCAGGTGTGGTTCACCGACCAGCCGGGGGATAATAGGGCGTTGCGTTTTCTCCAAGAAGTAAATATAAAGGTAAGGGAAAAGGTAAGTGAGGTTCCCATTCTGTCGCCCCTCTACTCTAGTGTCCAAGCTCCCTAATCGGCCTCCAGACAATCCAATTTTTCGCGCAGAGAAACACGTTTTGTGACTCCGTTTTCATTAGGCTCTTCTCGCCGTAAAACTATATTATCAGACGGTCTACAGCAGTCGTAGGCTAAGAACCATGGGTCAACTGTCAAGGTAACGGTCTGTCGATGCCCTGCTGATCAGGCAGAGGTAGTCGGCACCGGATTGGCGCACATGGCGAGCTGCGTCTAGGGCGGTATCAGTCCCCCAACTTGGAATAGCGCCATCTTATTGCCGCCAGATCTGCGACAAGCGGAAAATGAATGATCCGGTAATCCTTCACTCAAGGGATTCTAATCGTATACCAGAAGTTCAGAACGCCTTAATCCTGAGCTGTGGCCAATTTCTGCTATCAAAGGTGGGACAATGCCTCACAGGTTCCCGAACAGCCAATCATCCGCTCAAACGGCTGGAGATAATGGGGTTGAAAGGTATGCCGCACCCGGCCGTCTAGAATCACATCGCTTATCTGACGTATTACAAGATAAAACTTGGTCTAGAAATATGAAACATACACCGTGTGACTGTTGAGCGTGATCTTCACTTCACGCAAAATCCCCGAGTTTTTCTCAGTCCGATATATCCGAGGAATGTGCGGAGTATGGCAGACAGAGCCCTCAGAGCGTCCACCAAAGTCGATTCAACTTCGTACAATCGATGACTTCGTTCGACTCAGAGAGCCAAGTATCCATTCTATAGGTGAGGGTACGAGATACGGAATTCGCCGTGTGGAATCTCGAATCAAGAAATGTCCGGCACTCCGGCCGACTATAGGACCATGGAGTTACTCCTGGGTTGCACTGAGTTACGCATACCCGATACACTGAGTGACTGGATCAGGGACACGAGCCGGAGATTGAGAAACGAACAGTTTGCAAAGTAATGTGTGCATCCGTTCGAAGTCGATATTCCAATCATCATGCGAATCATTGGAGAAATCCTGTTACGGCTTCCGTTTTTTCTCTGTTCCCAAGATGACAGCGACGGGGATATACGGGACGGGACATTTAGCCCAGATCCTCCATGCATGATTAATGATATCATTATACGACTAGGTCTGTCCTTGGTAGGTGTATACCTAAAAGCTTCGCTCAGCAAGGGCCACGTTGGGCGTTCTTTCCCGACAAACCAGCGTCGCCGGGGAAGTAATCCACATTCTAGGCGCGTCTCTGTTATTCAATTGGACTATCTTTTACATCTTTCCGGCCCAGCCAGGAGCCATAGCCAATGGTATGCCACGCGGCCAACCGTTAAAGCGTTTGGCAAATCGCATGGATGATTCCGAGCCCATCCACGGAGCAGGTGCATTGACATACAGGGGTGGATAAGCCGAGTATGCTCGTGAATTAGGTTTCTATTTTATTTTATTTCTTTTTTTTTTGATGTCGATATCATGCTAAGCAAGAGGCATTTGTATCCCTTGATTGTCGTTCCTCTGGAGTACTTCTACCAGCGAATTTCTTTGAATTCTTTTCAACCTCGTCCTCGGCACCACATTGCTGAGGCTTTATCCCACAATGAAAGAGTGTCACACCGCAGAGTTTACCCTTCTCCAAACAGCATTGACGGAGCAAGAACTGGAACTAACACCGGATGGAAAATACGTCCGTTGGGCCAACACGAATCCACGACACCCACGAAATTGGCATCCACTACGGAAGGCTTACGATATAGGCGTCATCATTCTTCTGGAGTTCTATACGTGAGTGAGCTCAGATGTGTTCTCCATTTGGCGCGTTTTATCGAAAGAGCTGACCTTTTTCCAATAGTACCGCTGTCAGCACGTCAGGAGTAAGTCAAATTACAACCCTAAATCGTCCTTCCTGAATGAAGTTTCTCACGCTTAGCAGGCAACGGCCGCGAAAGATGCCCGTCACCAATTTGGAATCAGTCTTACTTTGTCAATATTCCTCTACGTCTCCAGGTGAGTGTATTGGCCGATCCGTGCGGCATACCAAACTCTAACGAATGTACCAGTTTTTCATTAGTGCAGGGCGTTGGAAATATTCTATTTCCACCTTATTCCGAAACATTTGGGCGGAAGGGGCTATACGTGATAAGCACGGCCATATTCAGCATATTCTGTGTCATCATTGCCGCCGTTCCATCACCAGCAGCTTCTGTCGTTGGCCGTGCCGTAACCGGCTTCGTCTCCGCGATTCCCAATGTGGTCGTCACTGGTAGCATCGAGGATATGTTCAATTCACGGGATCGCATCTGGTTGATATTTGTGTATTTCGCCATCGCCGATTTTGGGGTTGCTACGGGGCCCGTGATGAGCATGCACATCACTACGCGTCTTGGATGGTTTGCATTCCTTTCCCTATCCTAGGCCCCGCCAAGAAATGGTTGCATGTTTTTGTGGAGTTTGCTAACGAGTGTCTGCTAGGAGATGGGTCTTTTATATTTCCGCCATCGTTACGGGGTTTCTAGGAGGCCTTTTATTGCTGATCAAAGAGTCGCGGCCGTCGCTCCTGCTGGCCCGGGAGGTCGAACATTTGCGGAAAGTGACTGGGGACGAGTCGCTCCAGCCGCTGAATCCCGACCATACGCCCGACTTTCGTACCTTTGTGCGTACGGCTCTTCTTAGGCCAATTCGCCTGTTTTGCACCGAACCGATTGTATTCATTTGTGCGATGATGCAGGGGACCTGTGTCGCCCTGATCTATCTTTTTACTGAAGCTCTACCTCCGATTTACCAGTCAATGGGTTTCGCGCCAGCGCCGTCCAGTCTTCCATTTTTCGCCATTGCTCTTGGGTTCCTGGGAAACATTATTACTCGCCTTTGGGATATTCGCATTGCCAATCGCCATCGGGAGAAGGGTCATCCCTCATTGCCCGAGAATAAACTGATGGGTCTCTTTGTGGCGGCGCCGGCGTTGGCCACAGGCCTCTGGTGGTTTGCTTGGGTTATCCCTCCAGCTATTCAGAACATACACTGGTTTGTGAGTTGCTTGCCGCTATTCTTGGTGGGCTTCGCTCTCAATGAGTTTAGCATTGTGTTGGCAGGATACATGGCCGACAGCTACCTGGGTTACGCCGCCAGCGGGTTCGCGGCGCTCGCTCTCGCACGCTCAGTCCTGTCAGCCATGTTTCCGCTCTTTGCGGATGACATGTTCAATGCACTAGGATCCAATGTTGCAGTGTCCATTTTGGCATCTTTGGCAACTGTATTTTGTGCCACGCCATTCCTATTTACTTATTACGGAAGGCGATTGCGGGAGAGGAGCCAGTTCGCCAAATACAGTTTGCAGGTTTACACGGAAAACACGGTGGACCAAGAAGGATATTAAACGGTTTTAGTGGGAGTATAATACGTCCATTACCATGGATTTCTTGGTTGATTCATACTGCTTGTTCGTGGCGATGATACCATATACATTCGAATTTGTCAGGGTTTGGTTTCTATCAAATTGAGGTTTTGCATGTATGTTTGTTTGTCTTTTCAATATGATCAGAAATAAAATGTTCGATCACAGAGGTCTTTATTCACGACGCTCTCGTTTCCCACGCTCTGATCTATATAGCTGCATGTCCGTGGGTTTCAAACGGCAATGCAAAACAGAGGATCCCGACCGCTATCCATAGGGCTGCACTCGCATAGATTGGCGCAGTCGTGAATCCCGTATAAGCCGAAATTAAGCTGGCCACCAACCCCCCAAAGCGCAGCAGCGCAGCTGCTGTGCCAGTCCCGGTCCCTCGATGCGGACCCGGAAAGGACTCGGGGGTGAAGGCGTACATGACGGCATACTCTAGCATCGCCGAGTTAGACCTTGTCTCCCCGCATGAAAATGTATTCTGACTTACCAAAGTTTGCCAACATCCCCGTGACACAGGCAAAAGTTAAACTTGCCGCGGGTGTATCGATAGCCACATATGCGAAGAGGAATGCACCCGTCACAATGGCAGACAGACCCATCATCCAGCGATGGCCGAAAAAGGTATTTACCAGACAGGCTGCGGAAAGAGGACCGACTATGCCAACCACGGACTCGATGCAATAGTTACGGTATGTGAGGGCCATGGACGAGTCCTGGGTGAATCTCGTCACGAGGTACGAGGGTAGGAAGTTGAAGTATAGCGGATATGCGATTCCTGGTATACGTTAGCTACTTTATTCCGGGGGTCATGGGGAAGTTTCATACCAATATTAAGCCAGATAAGCCAGATCAGAGCCGTATGTAGACTGAGGCTCTTGGTCGCAAATAGCGCCATATAATGCGCGCCATTCGTATGCTGCAGCGACTCTCGAATGATCTCTCCATTGGAGAGACCAAAAGGTCTCGTATAGGTCGTGCTAATTCCCAGCTGTTCGTCGATGGCCTGGAGCATCTCAACCGTCAGTGGCTCGGGCTTTTTGTTCTGACGTGCCACATGGTTAACTGCCTCAACGGCATCACCGTTTCTTCCCTTTGATAGGAGATATCTCGGGGTCTCGGGCATCTTGAACAGGAAGATGCGGATGACGGTAAAAGATAGTGATAATGCACCGATCGTAATTTGTGTGTATCGCCTGCTCCGGTCAGAAGGTATCAATGGATGGTTACTCTGGAGGCGGGTCATACCATCCCATATTCTCGCTGCGAGCGCATGTGTTCGATGTGGAGTCCGTTGGACAGCTATAGTTTGCCAGGAATACCCAGGCAATCAGGGAAACGAGAAGTTGTCCGAGGTTCCACCATGCGGATAAGGCTGTCAGAAGCCATTGATGACTGTTTCCTGTCAGTGTGCACATTCCGGGATGAACAGTGCATCTTACCTGCCCGGCACAAATTCCAAAAATATCATCGAATCTACAGGTACATTGCCCCCAGCTCCAGTTCCAATGACAGCCCAGAGTGCACTAAATGAAATGAAATTCAACGCACCTCCTGCAGCGCACAGGAAGACACCTGCGATCAACAATGTGCAGTTGAATGCCGGTTTTCGGCCGATAAAGTCGCTGGAGATGCCCCAAAACGAGGCCCCAACTATGAGTCCGGCATAGTATGCCACAGAACTGAAGCTGACTTGAGTAATTCCTGGGAGCTCAAGCTTGATTGGCGGCTGGACGCTGCTGAGGCCCTGTGATGCTAGCTATATTTGATGCGTGTCAGCGCGTTGCAGATTTGATCCATAGGGTGGCCCACATTGTCGACAATCCATCCAAAACCTGTAACTACAAAGAGTTGCCATTAGAATCTGCCGACTACTTGTCAAATGTTATCCGTTGACCCTTGATAAAAAAGGCTCACCGTCCCATCCCAATTTCCTCCAGGCATTTCCCCACCAATTCAGATTTGAGCCGGTACGATTCGGTCGTGGACGAGCCATAGAACCGTTCAGCTTGGGGGTCGTCGATGGACGTAAGCTTTCCTTTCTCCGTGGAGGGAGAGGGCTCAGCAGTGGCGGGCTGGATGTCGTTTACTTCCTTATCCGGCATGGTTCACTGTTACCGCTTATTTGGTAGACTGGGTATGTCTAGTATATGCCGGTAGAATGACTTGTTTTATGGACTTTAAAGTTATGCTGTTAAGGCCTCGTAAGTCCTTCACAGGCTTAAGTGACCCAAGAGTGGGGTGATACTGACATCTCGTTTTGATACTTGAAGCTGATCATATTGGTGATAGCAATATGGTCGGTGCTTTACTGCCCACCTTCGGTAGGCATGAGAGAGCAAACGGTTTAGTGATCAATCTCTGCAAAATATGGGTTCATTGGCCGCTGCTGCTGCATATCAAAAGAATATCCTTAACAAGTCTCGATCAACAGCCATTCCTACAAGGGAAATAGACGCTTACGCAGCTACAACAGCTGGACTTGCCATAGTCTCCAGCTCAATCTTCATCTCCTGCTTGTACTTCTCTGCTCGACCATAACTCTCTTTGTACGCCGCCGTGACAGCCTGCTCGACAGTAATGGGGCCGTATTTAGGCGCTTCCTGTGGCTCGCGACAATTGGGCAAACACTCGCACATATAGTCTGGATTTCCGCTAAAAAAGAAGGGAATCGAGTACCGCTCGCGGCCGGACTTGTTGATTACTCGGTGGATGTTCGATTTGTACTTGTCATTGGCCATGCGCATGAAGAGGTTTCCAAGGTTGACGACGTATGCTCCGGGAACGGGTTGCACCTGTACTTTATAGTCAGCGCTGGTGTAGAATACAACCTGGACACTGATTGCACTAACATCCAACCATCGACCCGTGGGTACATCGAGCACCTGCAAGCCATCAACCTCGTCCTGCAGTAGCAAAGTGACGCATCCAAAGTCAGTATGAGCGCCGATTCCCCGGCTCAGCTTCTCATCCGCATCTTTCGGCTGTGCCGGGTAGTGCAGAAATCGCATCGTTGCCACTGCGCCGTCAGTAAGAGGATCGAAATACGTCGCATCGACTCCAAGGGTCAGTGCTAGGACTCCCAGCACATCTTTAGCCAAGTCGAATACGGCGCGGTAATATTTCATAGAGGTGTGCTGAAACTCCTCGGGATTCTCGACCGTCTGCGGCCATTGGTTCGGACCGCTGTTCAGCTTGCCTTGGATAAAGTATGGATGGTTTTCAGATATCTCCTCGCCGATGTACAGTCCTTCCTTGAGCTCAGGACTGGTGCCAGCTTCCAACATCTGAGAACGCAGTAGTTCGTAGCCTCTGTTAAACGTGTTTTTGTCCGCTAAAGTTAGTACAACTTATCCGCAATGATCTCGAGGATGTCGTACTTTTATCAAACTCCAGCTTTCGTTCGAGGGGCAGTTCAAAAAATCGCTGTGTACATCGCATAACTGCCTTCTGCAACTTGATCGGCACCCGATGGCCAATGATCTGGAAAAACCCATTGTACAGACAGCATTCTTTGATGCTCTCAACGAGCTTGGCTTTGGCAGCGCTGTCCTCGCCATAGAATGCTATCATAGTGAGTCTTGTTCATCACCGGATACGGCCAACTTACGCGAAAAGTCCAGAACAGGTGGGCTAGCTCTAGCAGACATTTTGGTTATTGTCGTTGATGGATAATGGTGACTGTGATTGCACACACAGATTATGGCTTTGATTGATACAACCGCATGCTCTTTCAGTGCGTAGTATTATATCCTCGTCTACCAGGTACCTCAGGCTCATTCATTGGACACTATCTCGAGTGCTTCGCACAGAATACCGATGCTAACCTCTGTCCTCGATATCATCTTTAGTTCTGTTCTAGACTCCTGTCTGAGATCAAAAGTGGGGTTCATACTACCTGTTCGAAGATGGGGTACGATACGATATCAAGGATGTCGATAAGCCGCTTGGAGTCGGAACTGGCTCTAAAGAGTGCCATATGCGGATATCCAGAGCTGTGGTTGTTCATAATAATAGATTATCCCAATCCTCCGCTGATATGCGGAAATACCGCGACATCTTCGGTATGCAGAATTCCAAAGCTATAGTTCCAAAAGGTGTTTCAAAGTCGGAAAACGATGATGGTGAAAGAACTGTCTATATTGATCGAGATACGGAGAGGTCGTATGGTCAGTCACGGTCCTGATTCATCCTAACTGATACTCACGATCCACCAGTTCGAAAGGTAGATTGCTTCTTGTTGCCTCTTCTATGCACAGTAAGCGGATCCTTTTAAGGTTTGCTGCTTACATTCATGCTGAATGGCGTCATCAGATGTACTTTTTCGATTGCATGGACCGTGTATGCTCATAGTCTCGGAAGGTCTTTGTACAAGCACGCTGATGCAATCAGAGCAACCTGGCCAACGCCAAAACCGATGGCCTGGAAGAGGACCTCGGGTTCCCCGGGAATGGCTATTCCCTTATGATAATCCTCTTTTACATTCCGTTCGGGTTGTGTGATTTGCCGTGGAATCTCTTGATCAAACGCTTTTCCGGCAGGATCATGCTCTCATTTAGTATGGCCACTTCAGCGACAAAAAAAAAGGTGCTGACAATAACCAGTGACTGTTGTCTGGGGAATCCTGTCACTTTGTCAATGCGCTGCTACCAACTTTGGTAGTCTACTTGCAATCCGCATCGTTCTTGGGTAAGGCGTTTCTTTGCATAACGGGGACTGTGTGTTAACTGGTCTCGATCTGTAGGGTATTCGAAGCCGGATTTTTCGCGGGTGCAACGTTCTACTTCACACTCTTCTACACGCGAGGTGAAATGGGGCTACGTCTTTCAATTCTGCAAATCTTCGCTGTTCTAGCGTCGGCGTTCAGTGGACTCATTTCCTATGGTGTTTTCCGAATCAACCATCCTTACGTGCAGGGATGGCAGTGGTTGTTCATTATTGAGGGATCCATGACATTCTTGGCAGGGATCACCGGATTCTTTTGGCTTCCAGCGGGCCCTCAGAGCGCCTGGTTTCTGAATGAGAGGGAGAGAGCAGCAGCAAATGTACGATTGCTGCGCGATAATTCATTCGACGTTGAGACCTCACTGGATCTGAAAGAGTGCTTTCGGACATGGAGAGAATGGAAGTTCCCGGTTTGGTGTATCATAACACTCACGTATCCAGTGGCATATGCAACAGCGATGAACTTCTTCCCGTTGGTAAGACATGCCCTGGCCAATTGCGCGAATCGACTAACACTTTCTGCCAGATCGTGGGGCGGCTAGGCTATTCGGTCGTCAAAACCAATCTCTGGACGGTCGCTCCAAACTTGGTCGGCGCTGTAGTCTTACTTTGCGTGGCAATATCCTCGGATTATTTTCGCGAAAGGACGTTTCACATCGTCTTCTCTCTGACATTGTCGCTGGTTGGGATGCTAATTCTTGCAGTCTTGAATGTAACCCAGCACAAAGGCGTTGCATATTTTGCGTGTTTTCTCATGACGGCTGGCTCGTACATCCCATCCTGTCTCGTCCACGCATGGCATAATAACAACAATATTCATGAGAACTCGCGAGCAGCAGACACTGGAATGTTCGTCGGGCTGGGAAATTTGGCTGGCGTCCTGAGCGCTGCCACCTTTCGCACGGAATACGCTCCAAGGTGAGTATCATCGACCGTCTTGAAACGGTGATGCACTTCCTAACATGGAAATGCCAGATACATCCCAACTTTAGTAGCTACATGCTGCTGCAACGTAGTGTGTATTGCTGGCGTATTGTGGATGGGGTTATGGATGAGGTCCGAGAATAAAAGGCGAGATCGAGATCAAGGCGTGCGACTTCGAGGACAAGAGGTCGAAACAAGCCAATTGGCACTTGGCGAGGACAGTCCAGAATGGCGGTATTTCCTGTAGCTCAGGGCGAGTACTGCGCAGTAGCTAGGAACGAATCATGGTGTTGCATATCCTATCGGCGTTCATTCCGTCCTGTCTATCAATGTATTCAAACCGTACCTTGTACACCTGATAAGATCCTTGTAAATGCGGAGCTGGAGGTGGTCTTATCAGTTTGATCGCTAATCAATCATTGATATTTTGAAGGCGCCATCCTTCAAAATCGGGAATCACCGATTATTCTCTGGATTGAAGAATTTGGGGTATTCCGTCCGCGAAAACGACCGGGTCCGTCGCTCTGAACCTATCCCCATGGTCGTGAAATCACACATCTGTGACTGGCCTAAATGCGGCAAGGCCTTTACTCGTGCTGAACATTTGCGGAGACATTCTCTGAACCATGAAGCACCACGGAGCGGATACACCTGTGAACGATGTTCTGTTCACTTCAACAGGCCTGATTTGCTCAGTCAGTGCTTCCCAAACGCAGTCACTGCAAAGGCTGACACGGAAATAGCACGACACACTATGCGACATGCAAAACGAGACGAAGAAGCCGGTGGTCCTGGTCTGGGGATATTGGAAACCCGAAAAAGAACTCGACGTGCCCCGAACGGAACGATCGTGACCAACCCGGTTAAACGACAGAATAGAAAGGCAATATCAAATAGACGTACCCGTTCTGTATCGCACACATCTTTCGAAAGCGCAAGTGATGAAAATGCTGGGCTCATCGAATCCCACCACTGTCCCCATGGGGCCCCTGTATCTCCTCCATCATCAGCCCATCTCGAGGGTCGAGACCAACACAGTGATATTGGGATCAGTGACGGGGATGCGCTACTGGCCCCTATGATGCCTGGTGGTCCCTACGAGCCGTACGTCGAGCCAATTCCGGGACAATTCGACGCAGCAGATGGATCATGGGGAACTTCTCCTTTTGGAGATATGTTTACCACAGATACAGGTATGTACATCAGTGCGGTTTGAAAGATGACGGCAACACTGACTGAACACTTCTTTAGCAATGGATTTCAATATGCCTTTTGCAGCCACTCACAACTACAACTGGCTCTTCGATGTTTCCTGTTTGGACGATGCCTTTGTCGATCTGGATTGGCCATTGGAACCAATCTCTTCCAACCAAAACTCAATCGCATCCTTTTCAGGAGAAGAGAGAAACACAACCAGAGAAATAGATTATGGGGAGCTTGTGGAGCTTTGTAATCCTGATCTGGGTTTCAATTTGGACCCTTCGTCGATACTCCTCGAAGCAGCAACGTTCATCGATAAAGGCCTGTATGCTAGCACATCATCCAACATTACATGCCAGCAAGCCGATCAGACGGTCTCGGAGTACCTGGAGATGGAATGGATGACTCGGCATCCGCAGTTAGATACACCGTCTCGACCTCACTTGCCTCAAGTGTCAGGAGAAACACGAGGCAGTATCCTGGCTTTGATTTCCAACGCAAAGGACGTGAATGGCGCCTCACCTTTGTTATCACTGGAAGCTCTCCAGGGATATTGTGACCTGTTCTTCTCACGATTCAACATAGCGTACCCGTTAATCCATCAGGGAACATTCGATCCTAATCGAGCGGAACCGGTGTTTCTAGCTGCTGTTCTTTGTCTGGGAGCAACATACAGCAGTCGGGAGGCACACCAGATTGCGGTTGGCATCCATGACTCTTTGCAAACCCAGCTTTTCTGTCACTCAAATTTCTCCCCTGAGCCCGATCTGTGGGTTCTGCAAGCAATGCTCCTGATTGACTGCTTTGGCAAGATGCGCGCAGGCCCAAAGCAAAGAGATCGAGCTCAACTGTTTCACTGCGTACTCATCAAGATGATCCGTCGCAGCAACTGCTGTGTTATCCAAACACCTACGATCCGCAGTCGACCCAAGGACCTAGAACATGCCTGGATAGAAGCAATGAACTTGGAGCAGCGCAAGCGGCTGGCAATGCACTGTTTCATGTGGGATACCCAACACGCGGTGCTCTTCTCGCAGTCTCTGTGTATGTCCGCGTTCGAGATGCGGTTCCCCTTGCCCTGCGAATCCAGCACCTGGGAAGCATCAACACCGGAGCAGTGGTTCCAGTGCGCAATAAAAGAGCTCGACCACCCTTTTCTATCGGCGCTCAAAGGATATATTGCACCTCACGCCGTGCACCGTCCCCGGCACCTCAACCTGCTTGCGCGTGTATTCCTCCTGCACGGACTGATGTCACTTTCCTCGGACCTGAGACGACGAGACCAAACGACGATTCGATCGGAGACTCCCGAGCTAACTGGCGTGTGGAAACATCGGATAGGGCGATCGTACGACTTGTGGAAGATCGACTTCGACGCGGACTGCATGGCAATTAAACTGGGTCAGGCCGAGAACCCTCGCCGGTTCACTAGTATCAAGATGGCGGCCCACGCGCTGTATCGGTCAGCTCATATCACATTGAATGTAGAAATCCTCGACCTACAAATCTGCGCCGGAACACCGCACATTCTCGGGCGTGCGGTGACACAAAACGACGTCGAGCGGTCCCGACGCATCATCCCTCAGTGGCTCCAGGACGAATCTAGAATTGCAGTGAAGGCCGCAAAACACGCGTCTTTCATCTTGCAGGACGCCGTGATAAGCCTGGATGACTGGGACGATGCGGACGCGTTCCATTTCCCTTGGTGTCTGTATCTCGCGACGCTGACTTGCTGGGCATTTCATCTTCCAGAGGAAGGCCGTAACGTACCGAATCCAAGCCCACAACGCGATGCACAAGCCAAAACGGAGATGTCGTCGCTGATAGTCTCCATGACGACGTGCTCGAGTCTGGACGAGTTGGCGTCACTGGCCGGTAAGTATTCCACCAAAGGGTTAATGAAAGTGATGGCGCACAAGCTTGCAATAGTACGCTGGACTGTAGTTCACGATGCGATGAAAGTGTTGCTTCGTCTGGTTGGTTTGTGATTATGTAGGAGTGAAGGGAAGAACCCGGTGGAGGATATATGTACAGACGGGATACACTACATACAACTGTACACCAATTACTTCCTAGTTTCAATTAAATGGACATTTCAATTAAACAATAATTGCCCAACATACTCTGGCTTTTTTATATATTTCTTTTACCTTTATTATGACCTTTGTTTTCGCCTTTTCGTCGCGTAGTGGCCTGAGGCACGTAACGCATCTCGTTGACGTTTTCGTGTCAGCACTACTGTTCTGCTCTCTTCTATTCCACTCCCTACAAACAGCTCACATTCACGATTCTAAACTGATCTGGCAAGTATCCCAATAATCACTCTCTATAGAAGACGTGCTAACCCCAGGATACAGTAGTAATTGAGTGGTTCCGGCGAACCGTGAATAGCCAGAGATGGGACCTTGTCTTCGCGATAAACTCGGTTCACAGGGTGCCATATTCCCCGGAAAACTATCTTATGCGCCAAGAATTACTTGCGGTATGACAAGGGTGGCTTGCATTATCGCGCTGCAATACACCGTTGCGGTATATAGAGTACCTGCGAACGAGGACGGTACGTTGAGGCCGGACGCGATCATGGAATCCGAATGTCTTGCCAACGCTTTCTTTGTGACCAGAACGAAGGAGCTGTATGAGTACTTCGTTGGCAAGGCAAAGATTGTATCGAATCCCCCACTTTTGGACACCCACCTTCGAAGGATGTGAGACGCCAATTTTCGCCAATCGCAATAATGATGATAGCACATGATGATGAAATATCCAGGGGTTATACTGCTGAACTTGATATGCGCGGGAATTTATGGAAGAAAAGGGCTCTTGCAGACTGGATTGCTTTGCTGTTGAAGAACTCTTCTCAAATTTGATAGAGAACAGTGTATGCTGAATTCCCACTGTACGTTGCACTAACTTAGATATGGTCGTTGTTCCTCGCCAGACGTTCACATCTCCCGACGAAGCTCTGCAGGAGCTTGTTAATCTGACTTACACGTCGTCGACTCTTTCTTTCTACCTCAACGGAACGAAGATCGCCTTGACAAACCCAAGTCCTCAATGGACGCTGCTAGACTTCATTCGATCCCAGGACAGTCTAAAAGGAACAAAGTTGGGATGTGGCGAAGGAGGTTGTGGTGCCTGCACCGTGGTGCTGCAAACTAGGGACACTCGCCGTAATTCTCGCAAGATCCGACATCTGGCAATCAACGCATGCCTTTATCCCTTAGTTGGTGGTTAGTATCACTGCATTTGACATTCACTGAAGCAACGAAACATTGACGCCTATAATAGTGATTGGAAAGCAAGTCATCACGATCGAAGGATTGGGGTCGGTTGAGAATCCGCATCCATTGCAGGAGCGGATGGGAAAGCTGCATGGTTCTCAGTGAGTATACCGGTTATCTTGTCGGAATCTATACTGACCCAATTAGATGTGGATTCTGCACCCCTGGAATTGTCATGTCCTTATACGCCCTCATTCGAAATGCCTATGATCCAACCACCGGTTCATTTGACCTTTCGGAAGAGGAAATCGAGATGAAGGGACACCTGGATGGGAATTTGTGCCGCTGTACTGGATACAAACCCATTCTGCAGATTGCAAAGACGTTCGTCAAGGAGGATCTCAAGGGCCAGCTGGCAGATTCGAAAACAACCTTTTCAGAGAGTTCTGAGAATCACACAGGGGATGTGGAAGAATGCAGCCCTCACTCCGAATCACCCAGCACAACGAGCTCATGTGGTCGTCCCGGAGGATGCTGTCGTGACAGACGGAGTACGACTTGTTCAACCCCCTCGTCACGCGTGAGCGAGGGCAGCTCTCGAACGAGTTTTTCCAGCATCAGATCTAGTCTCAAGTCCTCAATGTCTCAATTCAATCTCATGCCGTACTCACCAGCCTCCGAGATCATATTCCCACCTAGCCTTCATAGACACGTCAATACCCCCATCTGCTACGGCGATGTTGAACGGGTATGGCTTCGACCGGTGACTCTGACGCAATTGATCGACATATTGGCTGTCTTTCCTATGGCCAAACTGGTATGTGGTGCCAGTGAGACGCAAGTCGACGTTCGCTTCAAAGGCTTACATTGTCCGGTATCTGTCTTTGTGGGCGACATCGACGAACTAGCGAGTATTTGTGTGCCGAAGGATCCAACGAAATTATCCGAATTCGTCGTCGGCGGAAATGCATCTCTCAGCGATATCGAAGAAACATGTCGCCAGTTAAGTGCTCAGCTGGGAAATCGTGGAACGACCCTTGCTGCCATGGCCAAAGCATTGCGGTATTTTGCTGGACGACAGATTCGCAATGCAGCGTCTCTAGCTGGAAATATTGCTACCGCGTCTCCGATCTCTGATATGAACCCACTTTTGCTGGCCGTGAACGCCACCGTCGTGGCACTTAGTCCCGAAGGGGAGAGATCTATTCCTATGAATTCCATGTTTTTGGGATATCGGAAGACTGCTCTCCCTGAAGGAGCAGTCATTACTGAGATTCGCATTCCTGTTGCGCCGCCAAATGTATTGCAAATCACAAAGTCATACAAGCAGGCGAAGCGAAAAGACGATGACATTGCCATCGTGACGGCAGCATTTTGCGTGACGCTCGACGAAGAGGGAGTAGTAACTCACGCTTCCCTCGCTTATGGAGGCATGGCACCTACGACAGTGTTGGCTCACCAGACCGGGACTAGTATTTGCGGGAGAAAGTGGAATGATAAGGAGGCTTTGTACGATGCGCTACGGACGCTGAAGAGAGACTTTGGTCTTCCTTACAGTGTACCTGGAGGAATGGCGACCTACCGCCGCACGCTCGCTTTGTCGCTTTTTTTTCGTTTCTGGAACGAGGTTGTGAGGGAACTTAACCTAGGTCCTTCAGCTGTGGAGTTAGACTGCGTTGACGAGATTCACCGTGAAATATCCACGGGTTCTCGCGATGATCATAATCCTTATGAGCAGCGAGTTGTTGGGAAGCAGATACCCCATCTATCGGGATTGAAGCACGCTACAGGTGAAGCTGAGTATGTTGACGACATACCGCGCCAAGCACGAGAACTTTGTGGGGCTTTGGTATTGTCTCAAAGAGCGCACGCCAAAATCGCCTCAATCGACTGGACACCCGCCATTAGTCCCGGGCTCGCAGTGGGCTACATAGACCGGCACAGCATTCCAGTTGACCGAAATCTGTGGGGGTCGGTGAACCGCGATGAGCCCTTTTTTGCCACGGATGAAGTGCACTCCCACGGCCAGCCGATCGGAATGGTGTACGCAGAGACTGAATTAGAAGCACGAGCAGCAGCCAGGGTGGTCTGTGTTGAATATGAGGATTTGCCAGCGATCTTGACCATCGATCAAGCTATTGAGGCAAGGAGCTTCTTTCACCACGGCAAAGAGTTGAGGAAAGGAGCACCTCCAGAAAAAATGGCCGACATATTTGCTCGTTGCGATAGGGTCTTCACCGGTGTGACACGTGTAGGGGGTCAAGAGCATTTTTATCTCGAAACTAATGCAGCAATGGTCATTCCGCACGTTGAGGACGGTACAATGGAAGTCTGGTCGTCGACCCAGAATACGTGAGTTACAGAAAAACTCTGCTACCTGTTAAACCTGACAAGCTGACCCATTCCTTTTTAGAATGGAGACACAAGAGTTCGTTAGCCAAGTCACCGGCGTGCCTAGCAATCGTATCAATGCCCGAGTCAAGCGTATGGGAGGTGGATTCGGCGGTAAGGAGTCTCGCAGTGTTCAAGTGGCATGTTTATTGGCCATCGCGGCGAAAAAGGAGCGACGGCCGATGCGAGCAATGCTCAATCGTGATGAAGACATGATGACAACCGGCCAACGCCATCCCGTTCAATGTCGATGGAAGGTTGGAGTCATGAATGATGGTCGGTTGATTGCCCTTGATGCCGACTGTTACAACAATGCTGGCTACTCGCTGGACATGAGCAGTGCTGTCATGGATCGGTGCTGTACTCACCTTGAAAATTGCTATGAAATTCCTAATGTCCATATTCGGGGTTGGGTGTGTCGCACAAACACGCACAGCAATACGGCTTTTCGAGGGTTCGGAGGCCCGCAGGGCATGTTCATCGCTGAAAGCTACATGTCTACTGTAGCGGAGGGACTGGGAATGCCCGTGGATGAACTGCGACTAAGAAATCTATATCGACAAGGTGATCGGACTCCGTTTTTGCAGACCATCGACGAGGACTGGCACGTTCCGCTGCTTCTGGAACAGGTGCGACAAGAGACCCATTATGATGAGCGAAAACAACAAATTGCAACGTTTAATGCAGAGCATCGTTGGAAGAAGCGCGGAATATGTCTAGTCCCGACAAAATTCGGTTTGTCGTTTGCCACAGCACTCCATCTCAACCAAGCTGGTGCATCCGTCAAGATCTACGCGGATGGGTCGATCCTGCTCAACCACGGGGGGACCGAGATGGGTCAGGGATTGTACACCAAAATGGTCCAGGTTGCGGCCCAGGAGCTGGGTGTTTCTGTTGACTCCATCTATACGCAAGACACCTCTTCTTATCAGACAGCCAATGCCTCGCCAACGGCAGCCTCATCCGGCAGTGATCTTAATGGGATGGCGGTCAAACAGGCTTGCGATCAACTGAATGAGCGTCTTCAGCCGTATCGCGAACGGTTTGGACCAGACGCCTCGATGGCGACGATTGCACATACAGCTTATCTGGATCGTGTGAGCCTCATGGCTAGCGGCTTCTGGAAAATGCCGAAAATCGGCTACGAATGGGGAGTGTATAATCCAGAGAAGGTGAATCCAATGTACTATTACTTCACTCAAGTAAGTCATCTCTGTTTTTTCCTCTGTTTGAAACCATCAGTCTAATTTTCTAGGGTGCTGCTTGCACTGAAGTCGAGCTGGACCTCCTCACTGGAGACCATACTGTGCTACGGACCGATATCAAGATGGATGTCGGACGTTCTATCAATCCCGCAATCGACTACGGCCAAGTTGAAGGGGCTTTCATCCAGGGACAGGGCCTTTTCACAATGGAAGAGAGTCTTTGGACACGAAATGGACAGTTGGCGACACGCGGGCCTGGAAACTACAAAATCCCTGGATTCAGCGATATCCCACAGGAATTCAACGTTAGCTTCCTCCAAGGTGTATCTTGGAAACATCTGCGATCGATACAAAGCAGTAAAGGGTGTGGTGAGCCGCCCTTATTTCTGGGCTCGACAGTATTGTTTGCTCTAAGGGAGGCATTGCGTAGTGCCCGTCATGATAATGGGGTGCATGAGCCTTTGGTTTTGGACAGTCCGGCTACGGCTGAAAAGCTCCGGTTAGCAGTTGGAGATGACCTTCTGAAGATGGGTACAGTTGAAGCCAAGGAGGGAGAAAAACCGTTCTTTGTCACAGTAGCATGAATAGTCCAAGTATATACTGTCGCAGACATGACATGAATGATTTTGTTTATTTCATCTTCGGATGTACAAGCGACACAATTGCGTACTCCTGCTGTCTTGCTCTGATGCACATTACATGGAGCCACGCAACTCAAGCTTGCATTGATGACCATAACAATGAGCGTGGAGCAATTCGAATGGATCATATCACTCGGTCTACATAAACACATCGCGATAATAATCTTCAATCCATCCGGCCGCCCTTTCGCCAGCTGCATCATCAACACCAGTCCACCGTCCAACTGATCCAACATATCCGTCCGGTCTCACATTTACAACAGCCGCTTCACTGCTCGTGAGCGACCCGGTCCACTTGTTGATACAGCTGGGAGAATCAACATCATCGAGATATACCGTCCAACGGCTATGCTGGAGCGGATCTGGCAGGTCATGAATCTCAAAGGCAGACTTTTGCGTTGTAGTGACAAGAGCTAGGGTGGCAAGCTGTGAGACAGCGGTATATCGCTGTGGTGATAGAAACATATCAGAATGCGCGACGCTTCGGGGCATGTCCGAGTAAGACCTGTCGACCATTGGCGATAGGCGGTGCAAAAAGGAGTCCAAGCCAGTACAAAGTGCAGACAGAAATGGTTTGGCTTTCATTATATCAGGAATAACCAAGTATATTCTGAACTGGCTCAAAAAAGGAATGTCTAGTTGGATATCGACCGGGTTGGCGTCGATATATCGCGTCACTCGAGACGGCAGCAGCAGGGCACCTGGGTGGACACCTTCATGAACTTTCCTTTTGTCATCGTCCACCTTTGTAAGGACACCCGCCGCATATTCCGCGCCTATGCCGGAGATGAAGCGGATGTTCTCATCGAAGTTCCGTGCTAAGGCTTCATCACCCTGAGAAAAGGCCTTGCAGTGTCCGACATCAAAAGCGATAAGGTCATTTGCAATTTTCTGTCGCTCTTCCTCGTACGTCGACAACAGGGATGGTTTTGCTAAGCCACGAATGACGAGATTCAATTTCCACGCTAGGTTGAACGTATCATGCATGCTGGTATTGGCGCCTTGGGCTGCCAGAGCCGAGTGACAATGTCCTGCCTGTGAAAGTGAGCATGACGAAGACATCGAAAACAGCACTGGAAAACATACATCCCCAGCGATGAATGTTTGTAGTTGGGGATCTGCAAAGTAATTGGCGACTTGCTGTCCAACTACATAGTTGCCGAACCATTCTGGTACTTAGTTAGATATGATCTGAGAGTCCGGATGACAACTTACCGATGCTGGACCATTCCAACCGATATGGATGCATGGCGGCCCTTGCACGCTCCATGACATACTCTGCCGTCAACATTGTTTTGTCAACGGCGCCACCGTCAATCGAACTGAGCTGGACGTACAGCCGGGTCATGTTGCGCTCGCGAGGGATCCATAGAATCGGGCCGGCCGCGTGGGAACGTACAGCGACTTTGCTCCAAAGATCTGGAAAGTCTGTGTCGATCACTCCTACAGATTGTTAGTGGCTCTGTTCTTGTCTGATTCAATTTAGTTGTACCATCCAAGACACCCCACGACTCGTTTGTCTTAGCTCCTTCAAGCCGCGCGCCTGGGATTGTCTGCCGCACTTGTGACCGAGCGCCATCGCAGCCAACGAGGTAGTCGGCTTGGATATATTTGATGATGCTAGAAGCAAGATCTTGATAGCTTACGCACAACCGATTGCTTGACGGGATGCGACTACAGGACAAGAATCGACTGTTTCGAGTAACAGCCAGCCCGCGAGCGGCCATGTCCTGGATGAAAACATCTTCGAGCATCCCCTGATGAGCCAAGAGGATATAGGGGTCCTCGGCCCCGACAAGGTAATCCGGATAGTGTACTTTGCGACCGGTCCGATGGAGGGAGGCATCGTCCGTGGATTCCTATTCGAGTTCCTAGTTAGGACTCATTCCAGAGGCTTTGTTCCGCTGAGCTTACCCAAAAGCAAATGTCGTATACGCGCGCACCCTCGCGCAACAGGGAATTAGCGAGTCGCAACTGTTTGAGAGTCTCGATAGTCTTGGGCTGAATTCCATCGGCCCTACCGGTCGATGTCTTATCTGTCTGTTCATCGAGGACGGTTACCTTGACTCCGAATCTCGCGAGATTGCACCTTGTTTAATCAGTACTTTTTATTGGTAGCACAAATAGAACGACATACGCCAGCATCAGCCCGGATGGACCAGCGCCCACAACGATGACGCTGACCACATTGCCGGAGTCATTGCCACGGAAGCCTTCATAATATGCACTTGGAGCCATACTGTGAATAGATTCTCTTTGTTTGAGCATAGTGGGAGAAGACGTGCGTTCTATTTGAGTAACTCTGCTATTGATTACTGAGATCAGTGAAATTGCCGACCCCCACTTTCGAACCAAATGCCTATCGACCTTGGAGATTCTGCTTTCCATCTTTGGACTCTACTCCTCAGTTACTACCAACAAGTCACTCCTCCATCGATGACGATATCCTGCCCTGTCATGTATGCACTGGCATCGCTTGCCAGAAACATGCACGCGCCCCGGAGATCGTCTGGTTCAGCAAGTCGGGCGGGCCTGCATGATCTCGCCCTTCCAACTTTCAAGCAATTGAGGGAACTGGGAGCTATCAGAGTTGTTCCTTTGCATCGCGAAGGGTACTACTTACGCCGGCGGTCATTTCCGTTTGTACGTAGCCCGGTGAAATCGAATTGACACGGATTCCCTGTTCGTCAGTCGTTATGCAATATAGCGGCGGGACTATGCTCACATGAGGTGCCAATTCCTGCGCAATGGCTGGACACATGGCTTTCACGGCGCCTTTGGAGCTACAGTACGCACTGCAGAGCTGGCTCCGAATGGCTCGCTGACTAGCGATACTGGCCACCAGAATGATGCTCCCATGCTGTGTACCATTTGCGATCATTTGTCGAGCTGCCAGTTGCGCCGTAAAGTATGATCCCAGCACATTGACGGACAGTAAGTCGCGGTGGTCTTGGTGTGAAAATTCCAAAAAGGGGAGATGACGATTAATTCCGGCACACGGTATACAAATGTCGAGCGCATTGGAAAAGTCGGACTTGAACCGATTAAAGCCATTTTGGAGAGATTGCTCAGAAGATACGTCAACTCTATAAACCGTCAGTAACAGAAACCAGAGACCAATCGTGAGCTACATACTCGTAGTATTCTACTCGGACACCGTATTGCTCATGCAAGGCTCGGAATGTAGCGTCAGGCCGAATAACGTCAAAGATGGCCACATCGGCTCCGGCTTCAGCACAGCTCTGCGCAAATGCAAGGCCACATCCTCGAGCGCCACCGGTAACCAAAGCAGTTCGGCCTTTCAACGAAAACTAGTGATTCAGTGAGCGTAGTCGGGTCGTAGTTCTTCTGTTGTCTTACTCTCGACATTGCGAACCGTATGTCCTAGTCTCCTGAGTTCATTCCAGCAGGATGAGACACAATTACACAGATCGAGGGGCATTGGGATTGTCCCCAACTCCATAATAATTCCTCTGAGGTACGATGACAATCAACGTTATCAAGGAACACCCCACTTTTGGATGTACACTCTTGATCTTATCGTCCAGTGCGGTCATGCATATCTGGGGTATCCCCGTTGCATTCCGCGGGGTCTTTCAAGCGCGTCACCACGGATTAATACAACTCACATCCATTGAGTGAAACATGCTCTGTAGGATGTTATGTGACAAGAGCATCTATCAAGGAGGAGCTTGCAGCAACATGTCATCGCCAATTCCGATCAAACAAAAGGAGTTCCGAGAAGAGGAATGTCGATTACAGGTTCGTCCACTCCTGGTATGGGTTGGACAGCGCTGACACAGTAATAGATCATTATTATTGGAGCTGGGCTTGCTGGGCTGGGAGCTGCAATCAGTTGCCTGTTAGCCGGTCATGATGTTCACATCCTCGAAGCTACACACGAAATTCGCGAAGTCGGTGCCGGTATACAAGTACTGCCCAACAGTTCGCGAATCTTGCAGCACTGGGGTCTGCAAGAGTCCCTAGCATCACACATGACATACCCACGAATGTGCAACTTTCTCGGTTGGAAGGGAAACCTGATTTCGTCACTGGACTTTCATGAATCCGAGAAAAAGTACCCCGGGACATGGTATCGTGATTTTCATCGGGCGGACCTCCAGCATTGCCTTGTCGCAAGAGTCCAGGAGCTAGGAGGACAAATAACATGCAATGCTCGGGTTTTCGACATTCAAGTTCATACGGACAGCTTGACGGCAACTGCGATTTGTACAGGTGGCCAAAAATGGACAGGCGACCTGGTGATCGGTGCTGACGGAGTGTTTGGAAAACTGACACAGGCGCTCCTGGGACGGCCGGATCCTCCGACTAATACAGGTGACTTGGCGTATCGTCTGCTTCTATCAACGGAAAAGATGCTTCAAGATCCGGAGCTGGCGGTGTTCGTGAGGGATCCGCAAGTCAATTACTGGTTAGGACCTGATGCTCATGCAGGTAGGTGGTTGTGCCTACTATAGCTACATATGCTTGCTTACAATACCAGTAAACTATGTTCTTCGTGGTGGGGAACTGTTTAATATGGTTCTCTTAGTCCCGGACGACATCCCAAAAGAGTCGCTGGCTTCAACGGTTGAAGGCAGTGTGAAAGAAATGTGCTCTTTATTTGAAGGATGGGACCCACGGTGCGCTATGTATAAGTGATATCTTAGAATATAGTGCTAATTAGTGACATATAGCATTCAAAAACTTCTCCAAATCTGCGAGTCTGTCCACAAATGGAGACTCTGCATTCGATACGGCGAGTACGATTGGACACATCCATCAGCAACGTGGGTGATGTTGGGCGACGCTGTCCACGCCACACTGCCATATTTGGCCTCGGGGTATAATCATCCACCTTGCTTATTCTAAACCCTTACCTGACGTATTACAGAGCGGGAATGGCGTTCGAAGACGGTGCAGTACTAGGCGAATGCCTTTCCCGACTTCCAAACTACAACGGTGTATCCAAGAAGTTCCCCGATTTTCTCGAACAGCAACGCCACGCCCTGACAGTTTTTGAAGAATGTCGTAAGCAACGCACGCAAATGGTGGTGGCGAGGGGAAATATTCAGCAGCATCTCTATCATCTGCACGATGGACCCGAGCAGGAGGAACGGGACCGAAAGATGCAGATGGTCCCGACGCCGGAAGGCGAGGCCCTTGCCTGGCGGGATCCGGGACTAGCACCAAAATTATTGGGCTATGATCATATCAAAGATGTGAGGTCTCCGTACCTACAAGTAGACCTGGCCTGGCCCACGGGCCGCCCATTGGGCCGGCCCAAAAACCCGCCCATGGACGGGTTTGGACAAAAGTCTTCGGCCCATGGGCGGGCCGGGCATGCTTTGTCCAGACCCAATGGCTCATGGGCTGGCCCATTTGGCCCAAAATGGGGCAAAATCCAGCTCGCACGTGCCTTGCATAAGTTATCCCTCTTTTCTTGTAATTTTCACTGTATCAGCTTTACAAGAAGAAATCATACTGAATCAGTACGGAAGGTAACAGTTATATTTGAATTTATATACAACATATTGTTTAATTTAAACCTCATAATCAGCAAGCCATCTTGATCGCTTTCGAACCCTTCCTGATATCCTCTGGGTTGACTGCTGAGGTAAATCAGGCTCATTATTTGATTTGGATGAATGTGAATCTTGGGATGAAACACTTATTTGCCTCTTTCTTCCCCGAGTCTGCTGTCGTGAAGGCTGTGTTGAGTTTGATGTAGGGTTCTGTTCCTCTGTATCACTAATTGGATCAACTCTATCCTCTATATCCTGTCCACCTTTCTCCTCTTGTGCCAATTCTATCTCATCTCTTGTAATGAGCTCTTGGGTGAAAGCAAGCTGCTCCTCTTCAAGATCAAATTTAACTGCACACATAAAGAGCATTAAATCTTGAATTGTTCTAGCAGACAAAGACCCTCGGCGATAGTGGCAAATATCACGAGCAGAATTGAATAAACGCTCAACCCTTGAGCCAGTAGCTGGGACTGAGAGAATATCCTGAGCAAGGCTTGCAAGTACTGGATATTCATACTGATGATCTCTCCAGAACTGCCGAGGTGGAATCAAAACAGTGCCTAGTTATAAATTAGTTTCATTAGAAAAAAGGGAAGAAAGAGGACTTACCTGTTTGGAGATATTGAGTAAGTTCGCTTTGCGGGCCTTGAGAGGTAGAACCTCGACCAAGAAGTGAATAGAGCTCATTAGTCTGGGGCAATTTGTTCTGGCTTTGATTAAGTGAACTAGAGCCATGGAGCCTATCCTGATACTGTTTGACCTGCTCCTCCATGCTTTTCTGATACTGTGAGCTGTAATCAGTTTCAGGGTCTTGCCAATCAGGTGTTTTGAAGAAGTCCAGCTTATACTGCGGGTCAAGAATAGTACTGATTGCAAATATATCACTCAGGCCCCTTGTATCTGTCATATAATAGTACTCGCGGAGCTTGCTCTCAGCTGATTCCAAAGCCTGAAGCATCTGTTGTTTCCATCCAATTTTCTTGCCTTTAAGTTGTCGAATTGACCGCTCGAGGTGATCAAATAGGCGGTTATATATATTGAAAACAGTATGAATTGTAACATCCTTTGTCTTTGAAAGAGCAGTTGTAAATTGGAAGAAAGGTTGCATAATGCAAAGAAGGTAATCAACTTGACGCCATTCATCTGATGTAATCTGAAGGTGGGTGTGGGCATATTCCAAGCAAAAGCAATTAAATGAGGATTCGAGTCTCTTTGCACGGCGAAGCATCAAAAATGTTGAATTCCAGCGGGTTCGTACATCCTGAATTGGAACTAATCGAGGCTCTTTCATCTGAAGTTCAAGGAAGGATTCACGCCGTTGTGGGCTTGCATTGATGAAGACAGCGAGGCTTCGGATCTAGAAATGAAGCAGGGTATTAGTATATAGTACAAGTGAAGACATAGGAATAAAGAAGAAATCAATCAAACCTTGGTCAATGTATTTGCAATATCATGCTGTTGAGCTGTCTGACAAGCTGCATGTCTATGCTCTTTAGACCAAACTGTCTCAATTGCCTCATTCACAGGGTTTGCTTTCATCTGACCAAGCAGCTGCTTCAGGCTTAGCTGAATTACATGCGCCATACATGGAACCTGAATAACAGTAGTTTCAGGGTCTAAGCTTAATGACTGGATCGATTCATCAAGGGCCTTGACTAATGTTGAGTTATTTGACGCATTATCAGTAGTGATAGCCAGAACCCTATCCTGAATATTATATCTCTGGAGTATTTCAAGCACCACTGCACTAAGGTTTACACCAGAGTGCTTACCTGAAAGAGGTTCAAAACCAAGTAGAACCTCACGATACTGCCAATCAGAATCAATGAAATACCCTGTTATTGCCATAAATGCTTGCTGAAAAGGAGACGTCCAGCAATCTAAGCTAATTGATAGCTTAGTATTTGGTGGAAGTGTACGAAGGACCTCTGCTTGCTGATCTTGTGCTTTCATCTGAATCCGACTTCGAATAACCTTTCGAGAGGGTATAGGGAGTGTAGACTTTGAGGACTGAGCAAGATTAAGAAGGTTCCGAAACTCTTGGTGCTCAACAATCTGGAAGGGAAGGCGTAGGGTTGTAATAGTAGTAACCAATTGGTGCTCCCAATTTGTATCTGTGAAGGACTGGGATGATTCAGGTCTAGTGGTTGCCTAAGAATATCATAG
>JAOYNC020088998.1:0-43813 GCA_025802115.2 Bertia moriformis
GGGATTGGGAACGGCAGGTCGGTCGGGATGTTGGCCTGTACTCCGGCTGCAGTCTTGCCTGCTTTGGTCGGAGCTACCTCGTCCCCGCAGCTCTCCAGCAGCATTCATCCGGTCCTGCGGTCGCTGCACACCCCGCCGCCGCCTCCGCCCCCGGCCCCTCTAACCCCGCCGCCGCCGCCTCCTCCATCATATAATAGTCATCCCCTCCTCCTGCAGCCGACGGTGTACAGCCCATGGGCACCGCCGACCCCGGAAAGGACCCCTCCGCCACCGCCGCCGCCGCCGCGACAGCCGCCTCGACCCGACGAGGGCATTTCCGCCGTGCAGCGCAACCTGGAGCAGGAGGAGACGCACCGCATGCTCGCCGAGGACTCGGACCTGCGGGCCAGCGCGCTGAAGAAGGGGCGCGAGGCCGTCCTGATGAAGCTGTCGCAGGAGTTCAAGCGGGCTCCCTCGAGGAGCGGCGGTACCGCCCGCGGCGGCCCCGCCGGCACCGCCGTCGGCTGCGGGACCAGCTTCGCCAACGGGTCGAGGTTCCGGGACGCGCTGTTTGCCAAGAGTCAGGTGTCCGTCCTGCCGGACGTGCCGCGGGTCGAGAGCCAGACGGCGCTGGTGCCGCTCATGTTTAGTCGCTCGTGACCGACCTGCTGGCAGCTGCCGGTTGCCGTGTGTTTACAAGTTGCCGGTTGTGGTACTTGAGTGTCTGGTCTGTGGCCTGGCGGTGGGTCCGTGGAGGCGTGGGGATCGGCCTAGTATTGACACTCTGCTTACTCTTTTTTTGGTCATGATTTGCCATGTCTGCCATGATTCTGTATGGTAATGATGTGATGAGAAGCGTGAATACGAATATCATGGCAATTTTAATTTGGCAGCCACCAATGGGCCGATCATCTAGTCGCGTAATATCCGGCGGCAGTGCGCGCCGACGAGCGCGCTCGCAGGAATGTACGTATTGATCAGTAGCCCCCTACCTTAGATCCCATCTGCATATGCTGCCCAGATCCGCTCGCGGTCCTGACGGGCCTTGGCGTATAGTATCCTCGTGCCTGCCACTCTCCCTCGAAGATTCGGCGCGTGACCGCTCTCCTCGGCGGGCCGGTCGCACGAGCGGCTCGGCCCAAGAGCGCCGTTCGGCCAGCCGGCCTTACACAGCAGCAGCCGCAGCAGGACGAGCAGCAGCAGCCGCAGCCGCGGCAGCAGTGGCGGCAGCACGGCGGGAAGGGGACAGTCGAAGGAGGGACCGGGCCAGCTCGTGAGACAGAAAAAAGGGCGAGGACGAGGTGGCCAATTGAGACATGCGAACAAAGGGCATGCACCGCGCCGGCCATGGGTTTTTTCCCTTTTTTTCGCCGCCCCTCCATTTTTCCTGCTCATTTCCCATCTCGTTTCCTTTGTCATTTCCCTTGCCACCTTGACGTGTCCCGAATGCTTGCCTGCCGGGATTGTGACTCGACACGGCTGAGCTAGCGAGTCAGCATTGATCTGGACAAGACCGAGAGGAGCAGCAAGGCTTCGGTGTGGCGTGGCCCTGGCTCGACCTGGATTTAGATTTCTTGGATGCTGCTGCACCCAAGGAGGGATTGCTCCGGAACGATCTAGCCCCCCTCCCCCCCGTCATCGATGGGCTGCGATCTCCCATTCTCCTGCACCCTCTCCATCCCGCCCCGCGCATGAGCAGGAAGTGAGCTGTGGGTATAGTGCCGGTGCGAGCCAGTTCGTGCCAACAGTGCGTGCGCACGATTCCATCAAGCCGGCTGAGAAGAGGGGAGGGATCGGTGATCGCGATCCCGTGTTTTCCGCTCCGGCCTCCTCCACCCGGACAATAGAGGAAGCGGACGCGCGACGATCGCGGAAGAGCCGCACTATCAAACCCCTCGCGCTCGTGGTAGGCCCGTTCCCGGCTCCCCTGCCACCCCTCCCCCGACTGCCGACCCCCCCCATCACCTTTGCTCTTTCCCTCGCTCGGCAGTCAGAGAGTCTCGGATCTGGCTGCCTTGATCTCGGGAACAGGTAGCCACAAAAAAAAGATTGAAAACTGACCGAGACCCGCATGCTAACGATTCCGCGGACGCGATGGCTGGACACCAGCAGCGCCAGCGGCACCACCGGCAGCAGCAACGGCACCAATAGCCCTGTTTTGTCTTTTTCTTTTCCCTCCTGGCTTTTTTCCCGTGCTCCCTCCCGTCCGCTGCGAGTGGCGGGGGCGAGTTCCAAGAGGACTTGGCTGTCTTGGGTCTTTCCTGCTGCTCTGTTTTGGTCCCTACCTAATCCTCCCGGCTTGTCGTATGCATGCGAGTCCCGTCGACACAGGCCGCCACCTCATGCTCTTTCCTCGAGCAGCGGCCGTCACACAGCGGAGGGGGGCGGTCCGTCCCGATCGAGCCTCCATTGACCCGTCTCTCTCTCTCTGCCGAGTCGATCGTTTTATTTTTATTTTGCTTGTCTTGTCTTGTGCTAATCCGGCCCATCCCCGCCGTCCACTCCACCCCGTCCATCCCGCCCTGAGCCGACAAGAGAGCGCTCGTGCGGCCGATTAGAGAAGCCGGCCCGGCGGTATACCGCTCTGATCTCGGCATCGACAGCCTTCTGCCAGGCCTCCTCACCTGCCTGCTTCCCGGTCGAACGGATCGGAACAACAATGCGCTGCGGCTGAGAGGGAGCGAGTCCACCTGTCCCTCCTCCCTCTCTCCTCCAACTCCTCCGCCAGCTCCTCCTGGTCCCCTTGCAACCCTCGAGAGGGCGCGCGCAGACAAGCTTGCGACACAGTCGACTCCGGTGCCAGAGCAAGCAGGCAGGCAGGCAGGCAGGCAGGCCCACCCGCGACGGCATCAAGATAAAAAACCCCCCGTCTGAGCCGGAGCGAGAGGCACCACCAGGCTGCCAGTCCGCTCGCTCGACTCCACGAACCCGGTCGCGGTCGCGCGTGGCCACGGTCACGGTCACAGGGCCTACAACGGTTCCCCAGCCGGCCGCAGCGGCCGGCCGCGCCCCAGCCATGCGGATCGCGATCCGGGAGCAGCTGACCATCTTGATCATCGTCGCCGTCCTGGCCGGGCTCTGCGTAGTGTCGGTCCCGACCTGGATCTACGTCAACCGGTTCGTGCTCGGCATCAAGAGCGACGGGCTCGCCCTCTCGGCCTCTCTCAAGGCGTCGCGGATCACTGCCGAGCTGGAGCTCCTCCAGCAGACCTGCATGACCATAGCAACCCGGATCCTGGTCCAGAAGGCCCTGACCCGGTTCTACGACGGCCTGGACGTCCCGAGCGACTGGCAGACCGCAGCCGCGGACATTCAAAGCGCCCTGACTGCCGGGTCTCTGACGGTGCGGCCTCGACACCTCCCCCCTTCTCTTAAAAATCCTCTTCCCATCTCTCATGCTCGCCTTCTCCTTCCGTCTCGGCCGCGCCCGCTGACTTGGCTCCGGCCGCGCCCTCATCAGGGTCTACTCCAGGCGAGGCTCTACAGCCGCAACATCACCGGCGGCCAGTATCCCCTCCTAAACGTCACCTCGAGCACGCCCATACCCGTCCTGCTCCCCTACAGCGGCCCGGATGGCAATCCCGCCGTCCTGTCCGACACACCCGAGGGCTACCCCCCCGACCTGTACCCAAACATCACCTATGTCGACCTGGGACGGCCCAGCATCTCCCGACCCAGCACGCGCGCGTACGCGGCCGAGCCCTTCCCGGGCATCCGCATCACTGCCGGCCAGGGCCTGCTGCTGGGCCCGCTCATCGTCAACTCGACCTACGCGCTCGTGTCGATCAGCGTTCCGATCCCGGCAAACGAGGACGGCCGGTTCATCTTGGGGTACATGACCGTCGTCGGCTCCGCCGCGAACCTTCTCCAGATCCGGGACTCGAGGGAGGGCCTAGGCACCACCGGGATGACCCTCGTGGTCGGGCCCAAGACCGGCTGGAACCGGTTCAGCGCCGCGCTGGGCCCCAGCAACGACACCTACACCCCGGACCAGGCCCTGTTCGCCAAGCTGCCCGCCCACTTTGTCATCCCGGTGAACCCGCCCCCGGGCCAGTCCTACCGCCACCTGGACGTGACCCGGCCCGGCGACGACAGCTCGGCCAATAACGGGTACTCATTCCAGGTCGGCGACTACCCCGCCGTCCTGGACGAGCTCACCACCCGGATCGCGTCCGTGAATAATCAGAGCTGCATGATCTCCACCACCAACGAGCGCGCCATCCCGGTCGCCGTCGGGTTCGCCCGCACCTCCACCCCGCTGGTCAACTGGACCGTCATGGTGGAGCAGGCCCGAGAAGAGGCGTTCGAGCCGATCGTGACGCTGCGCAACATCCTGCTCGGGACCGTCCTCGGCACCGCTGCCTTCGTCCTGGTCCTGGTCTTCCCGTGCGCCCACCTGAGCGTGCTGCCGATCCGCCGGCTCAAGGTCGCGACCGAGAAGACGATCCAGCCTCCCGGATACGAGGACGGGTATGACGGATCGTCGACGGACGAGGGGCCGGAAGGCGACCAGGCCGGCGGCGCCGATGCCGCCGCCGCCGCCGGCTCCCACTTGGAGAAGCACCGCGGCCTCATGGGCGGCACCATGCTGGCGGGCGTGGCGGCGTTCGCGGCCGCCGCCCGGCGCAGGCTCTGGTTCGACCGCGACGGCCCGCCCCGCGGCTCCGACAGCGGGCGCGAGACCACCCGGCGGATCTTCAAGATCCCCGGCAAGGTCGAGGACAAGCCCCACCTGATCACGGATGAGCTGACGGAGCTGACCAAGACGTTCAACAACATGAGCGACGAGCTGGTGCGGCAGTACAGCTCGCTGGACGAGAAGGTGGCGCAGAGGACGCGCGAGCTCGAGATCAGCAAGAAGGCGGCCGAGGCCGCCAACGAGAGCAAGACCCTGTTCATCGCCAACATCTCGCACGAGCTCAAGACGCCGCTGAACGGGATCCTGGGCATGTGTGCCGTCTGCATGGAGGAGGACGACGTGGTGCGGATCAAGCAGTCGCTCAAGACGCTGTACAAGTCGGGCGACTTGCTGCTGCACCTCCTCGAGGACCTCCTCAGCTTCTCCAAGAACCAAATCGGGCAGCAGCTCAGCCTGGAGGAGAAGGAGTTCAGGCTGGCGGATGTGCGGTCGCAGATCCTGACCATCTTTGACAAGCAGTCGAGAGAGGGGCAGATTCGGCTGTCGGTCAACTTTATCGGGTCCGGCTCTCCGGCCGGAGGAGCGGCCGGGGTGGTGTGGGAGCCGGCCGAGGAGAAATCCAACGGTGCGGCGCTGACGGTCAACAACAGCGCGAGTGCCTCCGCCGCCGCCGGGCTGGAGCGGCTGCCGGCGCTGGGGCCGGCCGGGATGGGCCGGCTCCGGGATATGTGCCTGTGGGGAGACCAGCACCGGATCCTGCAGGTGATCATCAACCTGGTCAGCAACAGCCTCAAGTTCACGCCGGCAGGAGGCTCCGTGTCGCTGCGGATCCGGTGCCTGGGCGAGATCGAAACATCCGACGACACGGCCCGGACCTCATCCTCGATGCGGTCGTCGGTCCGCATCGGCCGATCCCGCAACCGGGTAGGCTCCGCCACGTCAACCCACTCCAAGGCCTCATCCAACCCGGCAGCAGCGGGCACGTCGGCCACGGCGCTCTCCAAGACGGGCACCGGCTCCGGCTCCGGCCAGGTCGCCGGCACCGCCCTCTCCATCAACCCGCTCGACCCCAAGGCGACGCCGCACATCTACGTGCGCGAGCGATCGCCGACCCCGCCGCCCCCGGGGGCGCGCCCCTTCATGTTCGAGTTCGAGGTCGAGGACACGGGCCCGGGCATTTCGGAACAGATGCAGCAGCGCGTGTTCGAGCCGTTCGTGCAGGGGGACCTGGGTCTGAGCCGCAAATTCGGCGGCACCGGGCTGGGCCTCAGCATCTGCCACCAGCTCGCCACCCTGATGGGCGGCACCATCACGCTCCGGAGCGCCGTCGGGGTGGGGTCGACGTTCAGCATGCGGATCCCGATCAAGTACATCAAGAACCGCCCGGCCAGCACCGCCTCCAGCAGCATCCGATCACGAGCCCCGAGTGTGGATGCGAACGAGCCCGATCCGGCCGGGTCGGAGCCGGCGCTGGCGGCGGGGGCGGGAACGGCACCAGTCTCCCCCATGTCGCCGGAGCCGTCAGCATCATCCAACCCCCCCACAACGCCGGCGCCCACCGGCTCGACCAAGCCGTCGTCAGAGACGCGCCTGGTCGGGCTCAGCCTCCCATTCTTCGCAAAAGACCTCGTCCCCAAGCCGGCAGACCCCAAGCGCGCCGAGTTGCAGATGGCCCGGATCGAGGACGCCATGGCCCGCAAGGGCGGCGATGGCCCGCTGCGGGTCCTGGTCGCCGACGACAACTCCACCAACGTGGAGGTGGTCAGCCGCATGCTCAAGCTCGAGCACATCGTCGACGTCACCATCGCCAAGGACGGACAGGAGGCGTACGACCTGGTCAAGGCGACGATGGAGAACGACCAGCGGTTCGACCTGATCTTCATGGACATCCAGATGCCGAACCTGGATGGGCTGCAGAGCACCCGGCTGATCCGCAAGATGGGCTACAAGTCCCCGATCGTCGCCCTGACCGCGTTCTCGGAGGAGAGCAACGTGCGGGAATGCATGGAGAGCGGGATGGACGAGTTCCTGAGCAAGCCGATCCGGAGGCCGGCCCTGAAGCTGGTGCTGCGCAAGTTTGCGACCATCCCGGAGGAGGAGGAGGACGCCATCGCGGCTGCCGACAGTAGGAGGAGGAACGGGATCACTGCCGCTGCCGCTGCCTCCGCGCCCGATGTCACTAGGCGGGGCTGCGGACGAGCCGAAGGGACCAGACGCAACGGGGCCCCGGCTGAAGCGGGCTAGAGAGGTGGCGAGGCCGGGCCGGCGCGACAGACCCCTCCCTCGTCTTTCTTCTCAACCACATGACGTGGTACTTGTCCTAGTGCTCATCATTTTAGGGGTCGGGGTCCTGCTACACACGGCCGAAGCGGGGATAACTGGCTTTGATTCATCTATTTCCGACTGGCAAGAGCTGGCATTGGGTGGCGTTATGTACTCACTTTTCTTGCCCGAGGCACCCCATCTCCGTGCTGCCATCTTCCTTGTTGCGCACCCTCGGAGGCGGATCTACTGGCTGGGTCTCTCCCCTACGGCATTATGCTGCCGAGGGACAAGGCTCGTGTGAGCTACGGATGGGTCTGGATAGGAAGTACATATATATACCCCTGGGAGCAGCAATAAGGACGGGGGTAGTGGACGGATGGAATCTGGGGGGTAGAAGGGCAGGGAGGGCAGGTCGGCATGTCACACCACTGCCAGAAGGGATCTCGATTCCGCCGCGCCGACGGGCGTGAGTGGTCACTGGAAGTGCCGTGACACCGGTACAAGGTATTACGGGCGCACACCAGCAGGGAGGACCAAAAAGATCGTGTGCTAACACCAGCAGAGGGGCGGCGGTTATGCAATGTGCAATACAGGGGAGGGCAATACCGGGCAGGGCAATACTGGTAGGGCAACACCGGGCAGGGCAGTACTGGGGAGGGAAATACTGGGGAGGGCAATACTACGGAGGGGAGATGCGGGGAGATTTTGGTCCAGCTATACGGTAGTGGAGAACAGAACCGGGAGGGAGAGCGGGATTCCGCGTATCAAGATATAGAGGGGTGCACGATCGGCCGTCGGAAATGCCTATATGAGGAATGTAAGGGTGGTGTTCGGCTTGCCTCGCCGTTCGGGCATCGATAGGTTATGTTACCAAAGATCAAGGCCATGCCGGGCCGGCGAGTCGAGAATGCGCCACTGACCCAGGTTCTCCGACCCGACGCAGGTTCTCTACCCCGTGCCCCGCATATTGCCGTCCACGGCAGCACTGGCTAGCTGCGGCCGCGGCTTCTCCCGAGGAGAGGGATGGGCCGGCTGGAGACAGATACCGTATAGTGTGATAATACATGGAGTAGGGGGCCGCCACTATCCAGATGGATACACTCGCGCGCGCGAACATAAGAAATGAAGCGCGATACGAAATATTCCACCCATCCTCCGCATCTCCCACACGTACTTCGTCTCCTGATCCCCTCCCCTGCCTGGACTTCCCCCAGCACAGCATCTCTGCGGTCACCGCCCCTCTACCCCAAGCCGCGCCTCCGCCGCCTTCACCCCCTCCTCAAAGCCGACCCTCGCGCTAGCCGCCCTCGCGCTCTCGAACCGGGCCCGCGCCTCGTCCGGCCGCCCCATCATGGCCAGCACGTCGCCGAGGGTGCACATTGCCACGGCACACGCCTCGTCGCACTCGGCCGTGCGCCGCTCGGCCGTGACCGCGGCGGCCTCGGCCACCGCGTTGGACGCCCACCGCCGCGCCGCGTCCAGAAACTCGGGCCGCGTGGCAGGCACGGCGGCAGCGGCGGCGGGCTCCGGCCCCGCGCCGGCACCCTCCTCGGGCAGCAGTGGCGACAAGCTCTCCGGCGCAAGCTGGAACGGCGCGTGGCCCGGGTGCTGCGCGAGCGAGCCGGCAAGGTTGTTCACTGGTCATCAATGGCCGCCGCGGCAGCGTCAGCGGCAGCCAACACTCATCCGCGCCGCCACCACTCACTCAGCACGGCCCGATGGCACGGATCGGAGCACAGCCGCTGCGCGTTGAAGAAGAGCGGAATCGAGAGGTGGAACTCGGACCGGGCCTCGTGCTGTCGGCCCAGCTCTGCGGATCGGCCGGTCAGTCAGCTGCCACTACCCGGCGCCCTGTCCGATCGATCGGCCACCCACCTTCCAACGACGCGCCTATCTCGTCGGCCGTCAGCCAGGCGCCCTCCCCCTCCCGGACCCCTTCGAGGCGCCGCCTCGCCGTCTCCCGCAGCATCGTTTGGACCGCCCACTTGGCGCTCGCCTGGGCCTTTTCTGGCCGCAACACGTGGCCATCCGAGTAGAGGGCGGCGAGCCTGAGGCCGGTCTGGACAGCTTTGTGGAGCAGCCGTCTGCGCCGGTGCCAGACATTCTCGACACTCTCCCCTCCCTCTTCTCCCTCCCCCCCCTCCTTGCCGTCATCGCCATTCCTGCGCTCCTTCTCCGGCTCGATTATGACCCGCACCGCCCCCCCACCTTTTTTGCCGCCGCCATCGCGCCTGGCCTCCTTCTCCGCCTCGACCATCCCGCGCAGGCACTCCCCCAGGACCCCTTCCAGCGTCGACGCCGCGCCCTCGTGCTGCATGATCTCCTCCATCCACTGGGCCACACGCAGCTTGATGCCGAGGACCTGGTCCGAGAGAGGGTCCAGCCCATGCTCGGTGCACAGCTCGAGCGCGCGCCGGTAGCTCCTCAGCGCCCGGGTCTGGTTCTTTCTGTCGTCGTTCGCGTGGGAGCCGTAGTAGAGCGCGGTCCTCAGCTCGGCTGCGATCGGCTCGGGGAAGACGCCGAAGCGGTGCTCAAACGCATTCTTTTGCGCAACTGGTACGTAGAGGGCAAAGCCTATCATGGTGATGACCCTGCGACGCGACAGGGCGCGTGAGCTCTCTCTTTCTCTCCATCTGTCTCTCCCTCTCTGATTTGTCTGTCGCAGTCTGTCTCTGTTCTGGTCTTTTACAGCCGACGGGATGGGGAGGAATGGGCGCTCACGCGATCACGGAGCATATCAGATGGATCGGGTTATTCCGGTAGGCCCGCCGAAAGTTGGTCGGCCCCAGGATGCGAAAGGGCAGCAGCAGGGTCCGGGCGAGAGTCGATCGGCGGAGCTGGTCGCCCGAGGGGGGCTCAACCCGGAACGACGGTCGGGCGCCATAGCTGTTGTGCAGTGCGCGGGCGGCGGGGAACCCCCGCGAGGGCAGCAGCAGGGGCCGGGCCAGGCTAATTCGTATCCTCTGCCGCTGCATCATGAGTTTGCGCGGCGGCGGCACCACCACCCACACACAGTTGGAAAAGGGTCGGCGAGGGGGTATGATGTCGAGTGGGGCCCACAAATCTTTGGGCTGGCTGTCAGGGGTGGTGGTGGTGTCGCCTTGTCAGTTGGTTATGTTGGTTACCCCGCCAAATGATCAGAACCCGAGCAAGCTGCCCCGCGCCTTGTCCCGTCGCCCTTCCCTCCCTCTGCTCTCCCTCCCTCTGCTCTCCTTCTGCTCTCTCTCTCTGTTCTCTAACTGCTCTCTCCCGCTCCCTCTGCTCTCCCTCTACTCTATCTCGCCAGCTCTGCTCTCCCTCTGCTCCATCTCGCCGTCTCTGCGCATCTCCTCTGTGCTCTATCCCTGCTTTACCCTTGACAGACAAAAGATCCATCACCGCGATGCCGCCCCAGTTCGCGCCCAAGGAGCCGGTTGAGCTTGACCCGCCCAAGCACGACCTCATCACGATACAGCAGTTGGCTGAGGCTAATGGTGGGGGGCCGGTTCAAATGAGCATCCAGGTGCGGGGAATAGAAGCTGACGGGCGCGCGCGCAGGGGCCGATGATAAGCCCTGCTGGGTAGCGATCAAGGTATGCAATGTCCCGAGCCGCGGTTTCAGCTTAGGGTCGCCACCCAGCTCTGACGCCCCCCGCAGGGCAAGGTCTACGACGTGAAGCGGAAGGACGCGTACTGTCCAGGTGGCACCTACCATAGTGAGGAGTCGCCCTCCCCAGCTGTCGCCGCACTGATACCGCCCATGTCTGACATACTGTTTCTCTGCAAGTCCTCGCCGGAAAGGACGCGTCGCGCGCCCTGGCCAAGTCTTCGCTCAAGGAGGCGGACGCCGTGGCGGAGTGGGAGGATCTGCCGGATGAAAACAAGACCACGCTGGATGGATGGGTCAAATACTTCACGAACCGCTACAACCAGGTCGGCGTTCTTGAGGGGTCGTCAGCGCTTGGGGGCGGAGAGCATGGCTCGGAGGAGAAATAATTCGCGGCCGGGTGCGAGGAGGGAAGGGCTCCAGTGTGGGGGGGGGGTCTGCGGAGTAGAAGTTGGGGGGGTTGATATGGAGTATGTCGTGGGGGCGAGTATGTGGTATCATATCGCGAGTCGTATCTTTCCGACAGCCGAGAGAAGTTCGCTCATCCCGGGAATGAAATTGCAATATGTTGTTGCCCGAGTGGAGAGGCTTCTGTCGTGCCGAGAGAGTGCTGTGGCACAGGATCCAATCGGTCCGCTGAAGATACGCGGAGATTTTTATCTCGTATAAGAGAGGAACCTCGACCATCTCGATAAGGGAACGTGGACCGGCCTGCCTAATGCGGACGCAATGAGGGGCAATCGCAAAAGTGCCTCTCCTCTTGTCCTTTCGAGGCCGTCTGTGTCAGCGACTAGGGGTCATTAATCGCGTCATCTCATGATCGGCTCGTTACTTGTGGAGGAGCGGAACCCGGCGGCCGACTTACCGTATAACTACCGATGGAAGCTGGTCCACTCGATCTCGACTTGGCCGAGCACTTTCAGGGAGCCCTTTGAGAGCGAGCCAGCCAGCCAGCCCGCCTTGTTGCCCGAGAGACGTAATGGCGAGTCCTGTTAACTGAGCAGCGGGGGGGGTCTCTGAGCGAGCCAGCCCGCCTTCATTGACCGAGCAGGTCGACCTTCTGGCCCCATGCTATCTTCTTGGTCGAGTAGCTGGCCTTTTCTTCTTCTTCTTTTCTTTTTGTTTTCTTTTTTACAGAGACCCTCTTATCAACCGAGCGGCGGGGGGTGGGAGGCCGGCCTCTTCGACAGCGGGCGGGGTCGTGTTGCTGTCAACTGAGCAGCAGCAGCAGCAGCAGCAGCTCGTCCGGCTTATAGTGAGCCGTCGTCGTTTTCTTGCCAGAGCAGCCCGACGATTTTTTCCGTACCTGCCCCCCTCAGTGACCGAGTATCTGGGCCCTTTTTCATAGCGACTCTTTTACTGATTGAGGGTCTGGACATTCAGATATACCGTCCCGCATACTGCCCGAGCGTCCGGTCCACCGTTTTTACACCGACTCCCTCCTTGCCCGAGAATCGAGGCCGTTCTGCCAGCTCGCTCTCTTGCCGACCGAGCATCCAGGACCATTTTTGCTTGTTTTTCGAGAACCTGGAGGGCCCTGTTTGACCCGACCTTCGACCCAGAAATCGAGACCCTTTCTGCACGGCCCGCTCTCCTACCGACCGAGCATGCGGACGGATGGACGGAACCCCCATTGGCCGCGATCTCGACCTCGGTTTGACCGAGCACCCAGCCGGATCCGTTTGATGGTGACTCTCTTCCGGTGCCAATCTGTTCCCCTTCCTCGGCGCGTAGACGACGAGACCGGTCGACCGGCCGAGTTTGATGGGACATTTGCTATGGAATGCGGAAAGTACATACATCGACGGAGCGTATATCGGGAATCCGGCCCTTTCTTACCGTCGTCATAGCGAGCTCTCCCCCTCCATAAATACCCCATCGAATTCGGCAGCGACCTCTTGACTGACCAGGCCGCCAAGCCCGCCTGGCCAGGCCGGCGCTCGGCTGGGTACTGGCGCCAAACCAAGCAGTGTAACGTGACCTCATATGCTCCCAACGTCAGGCCCACTGGACAACAAATGGGCATGACTAGTGAAATATGGCTGTTGAATTTGCTTCTGCGCTCGGTAGGCTAGGTAAATATCAATATCCTATTCCGTGAACCAGCCGCTCTTGCGAAGAGAGAGAATACCTCCAGGTCCATGCCAATTGTCCAACACACCGCTTCCACTGCCTCTCTCCTCATTCATCCCTTTTTCTTAACCCCCGACCGGTTCCGCTGAGCACCACCGTCCCCGCCGCCGTTCTTCCTCCTCACTCCATCCTTAATTCTTGTCAGGATTCCCGCGCTCGGCCGAGGCCCCGAACCTCGTCCCTTGCCTTGCTGCTTTTCCGTGTCTCGTATCTCATCCTCCTTCTTCGGGAGGGGCTGCTCTTGCGCGTTCTCGGGAACTTGGTCGTCATGGGCTGCTTCGGCCAGCCCCTCCGCCCTCTCGGGACCTGCCTCGCTCATCGTCACTTCGGATGGGAGCTCCTGCTGGGCCCGTTCCTGGTAGACCCGTCGAATCTTTTCAAGCACTTTCTGACGGCGACGTGCCAGGATGGCTTTCAAGCGGTCCGGGTCTGTGAGGGCGAGCATGGCCGTGTCTTCTTCTTCATCGAGGTTGCCCTGCTCGTTCTCTCCGAGCGGCTCGTTTGCGGTAGTGGTGGCCTCTTGTCGGATCGCTTGCCCCATCGGCACCTCGCTCTCTTCTTCATGCCTGGTCGGCTCCGGCTCCGACTCCGACTCAGGTTCCGACTCATGCTCTGACTTTGGCTCTGACTCTGTCCCCGACCCAATCTTCACGTCCGGCGTCGTCTCGAGCGGGCGAGGATGAAACCGAGATGGGGATGTCGTCGTCGCTCGCTCGCCGCCGCCCCCATCTTCCCTTCTCCCTTCTCGTATCCCAAGTTTCGAGAGCCCCTGATGCAGACCGTCCATGTCCGCCCCAGCGCCGGTTCCAAACTCGACCCTCCTAGTGCTGCTGCTGTTGCCGTTGCTGTTGCCGCTGCTGCTGCTGTCGTTCTGCGGTTCCGGGGCAGGCCCGGTCCGTAGCGCGGGATGCACGCCCAGGCTCTCCTCTCTCGCTTTTTTTCTGCGGAGGATCTCGGCGCGATACTCTGGGTCGCTGGTGCGTGGCTTGGCCACGATAGAGGGACCCAGCATACCTTGACGTTTCCTCCTGGCTTCTTCGTCGGCATTACCGTCGGCATCATCGTCGCCATCTCTGGCCTCTATTCCTTCTTCGGCCGCGCTCGAGGGGAGGAGGGGGTCGTTCTGTGGTGCTGCTGCTGCGGGACTCGATTCAACTGAGGACAGAGCTGCTGGGACGACCGGGGCCACGGTGGGACCGGTTGTGATACGGCCCCCCCGGCCGCCGGTGCTTGGCCCAGAGATGGGCTTCTTTCCGGTACGGACGGTGGCTCGGCCGTTGACACCCATTTTTGCGCGCCGCAGCTTCTTCACACGCGGGTATATTGTGCTTCTGAGCCACCCAGAAGCCCTCGTGAACCGTTTGGGGAACCGAAGATGGCCGACTTTTTGTGCGGTGCCAAGTCTGAATTTCTTGAGGGGGTTGGTTGGCGTCGTGGCGTGGATCGGGTGGCCGTGCGTAGGAGCGGAGGGATCCGTGCGGCCGGAAAGGGGAGGGGGACGAATTCTGCGGGATTCGATACGTGTCGTTATGTATGCTGCCAGTAAAAGTGGTCGGTGGATTCGCGAGTTATAGATGGGAGAGTGAGCGGCTGGGTGTCTGTCTGTTGAGCGGAACTGATTTGAGGATGGCAAGGGGGGTATGATGAGGCTAACTATGAATCATGGCGCTCGTCGCCGGCGATGGTGATGCTGCCGTCTAGCAATGATGATGATGATGCTAGCTGAGCTGGAGTTGTGTGAAGCAGAGATCTGGAGCGTCAGTCGAGATGGGGATCGGGGGCAGCATTGTAGCATGGCAACAGGGCAGCATCCGTCGCGCCTTCCGTGCAGGCAGACAATGCGACCGCTCCTTCCTGGCCGATTCCATTGCTCGATCTCACTCGAGAACAAGGCGGGGAAGCCCGAACATGGGCTAGGACGGCGACCAGGCGGCGCTCGAGGCGGGCGTCGCGTTGAGCTGGTTGTGGGTTCATGAAGCATCTCGATTTCAAGTCGCGCAGAACATGGCCCACGAGGGTACACCACCACTCTATGGCATCGCATCAGCCCCCGGTCAAGACTTGGATCGTCAAGCCCAGTTTGCATGCATCGCGTCGGGCCAACTCCAGCCCAGCCCAGTGACTAATCTGGGGAAGGTGGGCTCCTGTCCGATGTTCTTTGGTCCGGGATGGGCCCCTTCCGCTCCGGCAGGGAATATTAACTCAATCCCTCGCTTCCACTGCTATTTCAAGCTCAGCAGCCCCGAGAGCTGAATGCAACGATGGCAGCCAGACGGGGCAGAGAGTCCCAGCCACCGGATCCGGATCGTTCTGTATGGCAGTTCAAAAGAGATCATGTCCCACGCCCGTAGCAGACCAAGACAATACGGTTGCAACACCGACGGCTGATTCTCTCAGCCTAAACTCGGCATCAGATATATCCTCCCATCTATCCGATCGTCCAGAACTCTATAGAGAAGCAGTCCCGAGGCTGTTCGTGCCAGACTCACACGTGGACCATATGCAAGGCGGCGGCAGTGCCACGGTGGGGGGTTGCATCCTACCTGGCTCCCTGACTGGGTCGGGGACCTAGGTATTCATAAATAGATTTAAACATGGAACTAAAAAAATCACGTGTTGCGAGCCGTAGATGCCGCAGAGAATAGTAGCAATCATCTTCTTGCGCCGGGAACCGGCCACGGCGGCGCCAGCATTTGCGTCGCGCCGCTCGGCTATCTCGGCAGGAAGGAAGGGCGACGCACGTGCTAGTGAGAAGGGAGACGGGTCCATCTGGCTGGAGCTAGCTGGCTTAGCTGATACTCCGCTCGCACGTCAAGCCGAGGTCAAGCTTGTGTGAGGAAGACACAGCTCTCATCTCACCTCACACTCGCGGCCACGCCTCGGCGATACTGATCCTCCGCGTCCCGCCACGTTTCGCCACGTCCCGCCGTGTCCCGCCGTGACCGCCCCGTCCGGCTGACCCTCTGGTCGTTCTCGTTATCTTTAGTGCGGCTAAGGCCGACCATCTGTCGGCCTCCCTCACTCCCCTCCTGCTGGTCCACGCCGGAGATATCCAATCTTGACGGCGACGCCGACATCTCCGGCGCGCGTCGATCAATCAGATGGGAGGAAAAAGGACAAGTTTCGAAACGGGCAACTCCGATCCTTCTCTTGCCTAACTAAGCAAGTCGGCCATGCATGACGACGTGCAGCAAGGCGGCTGTCACCCCCCCACTGGCGCAGCAAGAGTGGTAGGCGGGTGGTCGGTGGTCACTCGGCCCCCTCCTCCCTACCCTGTGCCAAGTTATCAGTGTTCCAAAATTCACCTCCCCCAGCCGCCCAATCAGGCTTTGGCTCCACATGGGTCATCTCCACCCTCCTTCACGATGTCCGCAACGGTGCTAGCAGCAGCGAAACCAACGTGCAGATTTTCCGTCTGTCTCTGCGGCTGCGGCTGCTGCTGCTGCTGATCCCATCCCTGCTCTGTCCACATTTCAACTCTTTTGATTTGGAACTGCCCCACCTCGTCCGCATCCCCCTCCCCCCCTCCCCGCCCAGAGGATGTCGGCCTCGCGGCATCTCTCCCCTCCCCACCCCCTCCCCACCCCCTTCACTCGCTCACTCCAGTTCGGTCTCGCGTGCGTGCTTTGGCATGAGGGTGTGTGCTGTGGCAGAATCGGCTCGCCATCTTTCCGCCCCCCGTCCCCCAAGAGATGCCCCCCCCTGCTCCCTCTCCCCCCTCACCCCCAAAAGCTGCCCCCTCCTCACTCCTCTTCACCCAGACTCTTCCACCACGTGGTCGAGACGGTGACGAGTCCCGACCGACGGGTAGGTCGGCAGGCCCCTCCCTCCCTTCCTTGCAGCTTCGCATCTCTCCTGTTTCTTCGCCCTGTCTTGTCCGTGTTATGCTCACCTCCAAATCGTGCCCGGTTCGGGATTTAATGCTACGTGAGAAGGCGGCCGGGATCGCTCGCGGGGAACCCGGCAGACATCCCAATTAGCTGCACGAGCACGCCACACATGATGACCCGGCAGCTGGCCCTGGCCGCGCATCATCCATCACTGCCGCGCTCGTGCTCGAGCACGCAGCCGCTCACCCAACCACCTGCCTGCCTGCCTGCGCATCTGCTCACCAACAACCGATTCTCCCGGGCCAAGCTGGGGCCGGGTTCGCTGGCGCCGCGCCCTACCAGGACGGGCTCAGCCGGCCGGCTGCTGGGCTCCCCGGCCGTGTGTGGGCTGGGTACTGGCTGAGCTGCCAGGTCGAGAGAAGGCTGTCTGGCTGTGTCTGCGTGCGCGAGCCGTGAATATCGTTCTGACCCCCACGGCTGAGAGACCGCCCCTCCCCTGGCGGAGATGACGGAAATAGCGGACGGGCGATGTGCCTGACATAAGATTAATGGCCGCTCCCCCTTCCAGCTCCCGGCTGGCATTGCACACCCCACCCCTGCCGGATTAGCTGTCAGCGTTGCCGTTTTACGATTTTATGCTTAACGGGCTGACTTGCCTCAGTCCCTGCTACTTACATTATCTTTATATATTCTATATGCATCCCATCGGCCCTCATTCCTTGGACTCTTCTTACAAGCCGCTTCGCCTCGACGACACACCCTGACCTCGGCCTGGCCCTAGCCCTCAACTTCCTCTTTATCGTCCTCACCCTTGCGGCCGTCCTCGCCCTCGCCCTCGCTGTCGCCCTCGGCCTGGCCCTCGTCCACCTCATCTACCACGACATGCCTACTCATGCTCTCCACCCTAATATTTCCCTCGACGACCTCGACGGCCTGCTGGGCTGGGATCCGAACTATCCGTTTCACGACCCGGCCGCATTCCCAGATCCGGACGGAGGCTATGTCGAATCCCGCCACTCGTCCGAGTCGGCTAGCCCGCACATGCCCCCAGTCAGTCGCTTTTTTCTGGACATTTTTCTAGTCTCTTTTCCCAGTTTTTTTGTCTAGTCTGTTTGGCCAGTCTTCTTTTCTGGTCTTTTCCTTTGGCCATTCTCCTTCTCCTCCGTTTTCTTCCTTTTGCTCACATCGGGACAGAACTGCTCCAGCTCCTCAACGGTCCCCGACGGCAACGGATCCCCTCTCTCGACTGGCTCCCCATATTCTCTGCAGTCACCCTCGGCGACTACGGAAGAGACCCGGACCGCGAACGAGGGCTCCGAGGAGAAGAAGTCACCAAAAAGGAAAAGGGCAAACCGCTACAAGAACGCCCCCCCGTCGGTTCTCTCGGTAGGGTGGCTGCATCCTTATTCTCGCTCGGTTTGGCGAGCGTGGACCACGGGCGCGCATTGTGCTGACGCGGTCGGAATAGCGTCGTCGGGCCCAGAACCGGGCTTCCCAGCGCGCATACCGGGAGCGGAAGGACCAGCGGATCCGCGATCTCGAGGCAATGCTCGCCGATGCCAAGGACAGAAACGACGCCCTCAGCCAAGCCTACTGCGCGCTACAGGACGAGTGCCAACGGATGCGGACGACGGGGGGGGGAGACCGGCCGCGGCCATCGTTGGCAGCTCTGATGCCGCCGTCGTATCATCTTCTTCTCCAGCAACAGCCGCAGCAGCCGCAGCAGCCGCAGCAGCCGCATCAGCATCAACACCATCATCATCATCACCCCTCCGACTATCAATCCTTACAGAGTTGCTCGCCCGCACTAGAGAGCCCCTACGGCGACATCAGCGGCGTGGCCTCTCCAGTCTCGGTCGGGGCCACTGGTGGTGACCCGATCTACATGGTCATGGGAACAGTGCCAGACGGCCACGGCGGGTATTCGTTTCTTCACAATCAGCAGCAGCAGCAGCCCTCCAACTACTCCGTCTGACGATCGGCGACGCGCAGTCCGGAAAAGCGCGGGTTCGTCGCCGACGGCGCGCTGCGTATGGCGAGGTCCCGCGGCTCCCCGACGGGACTGGGAGATGGGGGACAGTGGTTGGCGAGGTGGCCGGCTGCGGACGGGGGCCGGGGGCGGGCTGCTGCTGCCTGAGAGGAAAAGAAAACTTTTCCCCTCGCACGTTTCTCTGCCGGCACCAATCCGACGGCATCAACCGAAGCAGGAATGGACCCGCCCGCCTGCCTGCCTTTTCTCTCTCTCCCATGTGCACCCACAATCTCCCACGATTCGCTCACTGACACCAGCTCCTGCATCATCGGTTCTGATGGACTCCTGACGTCCGCAGACCCGCTCCCGGCTCATTTCCCGACAACGGACAGGCATGATCGTGTCCGGGTCTGGCAGGCCAAGGCAATGTTCACTGCTCCGGCTGCTGCTCGGATCCCGGCATCGACTGTCCGACGGGGATCCAGACCTCCGCTCGCGCATTACTACTCTGACGGGGCCGATACGCGGCCGGCTGCTGGGGGATGAATCACACGTATTACGCACACGCACGCACCACGCCGCCCCCACCGTGCGGCCGGAAAAATAAAGACGGAGCCTAAGCTGAGACATGATAGCTCGAAGGGGATTCGGGCTTTTTTTGCCTTCGGGATGGGGCCCGTCTTGTGGGGGTTTCCCCCGTTTTGCTTCGTTATCATTCACAACGACGTGCTACTCTACGGATTCGGGGGTCGGGCCCTTCTCGAAGAGGGCAGAGGTGAAGAAGGGAGACGGCGGGATTTGTGTGGAGTGGACTGAGTGACCATGGCATGTGGTAGATGTGGGTACCGGGTGCAGGGGCAGGGGCCGTGAGAGGTATTAATGACAGCTGCATGCATATCTGGCCGAGCTCTGACGGGCAGGCTAGTCCTAGACAGGAAGGTGGTTATCGCCGCCAGCCCAGCCAGCAGGTAGATGGAACCAAGTAAGGCGGCACGTTGCAATATTGGCTGCGTCCCGGCTGACAGCCCCGAAAGAGGACGAGTGGTTCGCCAATGGGGGACCGCCGCACCGAGGTGTCCTCGGAGACCCGTATTTGTGCCATATGGTATCACAGGGGCAGCAGCCGCGACAGCCGCAGCAGCCGCAGTAGCGAGCGAGTAAGTTAGTGAGTGAGTGGGTAGGCTGGGTACCCAAGTATCTCCATATCGTGTCTGGGTGAGCATGCGGCAGGCCAGCCGTGTCGGTAAGTGCTGACCGGCCTGCCCCCCTCGTCCCCTCATATTGCCTTAATCCCGATCCTCCACCTTAAGAATTCCAGCGCGCGGTTGAGAGTGGCGGTCAGCTGGCGGGGAGTGGGGTTTTTTTTTATAAGCACCTATCGTCCATATGGATGCTCACGAGCCGCAGAGAGGGTGGGTTGCATAACACAGACCGCCCCCGCGGCTCACAAGTATCATGATACCCGCGGTGGGTCGGTGGTTGGCAGCGGGCGCCCGCGGACGGCCTGCCCGCGCCACCTCGCTAACACGGGAGAGCCTTGGGGGCCGGTCACGCTGCTGCTGCTGCTGCTGCTTCTGGCGATGACGATCATGTGGCAAGCCCTGTGTTACGACTGAGGCCTGCCTCTTCATCTCAGCCTCTCCCAGCGGGCGATCGGTGCAGAATAGAGCAGCCGGCGCGGCAAGCTTGTGGGAGGGCATGCGCGTGTCAGCTTCGGCGTACCGGAGATGGTGCCGGCGAGCGAGTGAGATTGGGGGTGCCGAGACGGGGGGGGCGCAGATGTTGAGAGCGGGGGATACATCCGAGCAGGCAGCCGGCCACGATTACTGATTGCTGCCGGCCTGGCCGTCTGGGCCCCGAACCTGCATCATGATGTGGAATCATGAACACCCACCCTGTCGGGGCGCTGACATAATACAGGCGCCACTGGGGGGGGGGGTCAGCCGACTGGCGTGAACGGTGAATGAGTGGGCCGGACTTGTGTACTGCCTAGCTGCCTGATTGATGTTCCCGGGGGAGGCCAGCTAGCTAGCCGCAGGCAGCAGCCGAGCTCGACTCGTTCTGCACAACATCACATTTCATGTGGCACGCACGGTGTCGCGCCCGCTCTTCATCTTCCGGCGCGCCGGTAATTGGGGATCCATTTTGGCCCCCCCCCTCCCCCCGGGGCTGCCGCCCGCCTCTTCCTGCTGATTCTAATGCTCCCCTCCCCCGCTCGAGGGCGCCCCCCACCCTCCCCGCCTCTCGCTCGCTCTCTGACTCGGCTCTTGGTTGAGGGCGGATGGGGACGAGAGGAGGGGGGGGGCGGGGATTTGAGGAGATGTCAGCAGTCCGGGTATCACGGAAATGGGGCTGCCGTGCGGGGGCTCCTGGCCCCATCCGAATGTAGTGGGATCTTTTGCTTGTCGTGGGGGGGAATTGGTCGGCAAGAAGGGAGCCGTGTGCGGGGAGGGGAGAGGGGGGGAGTGTTGGTGGGGGGGAGGTGGTAATAAGACAGGAGGGGGAGGGAGAGGGGGGAGGTAGAGGAACAGATGTGGGAGACGGGGTGAGGTGAAGGCGAAGGGAGAGCTTATGTGCGCTGCTGGGACGACATGCTCTGATGCCGCGGCGCGGAGCTGAATTGGCCAAGGCCGTGGTCGGCATCTGAGCATATTAGCTCAATATCAAGCAAGAGAGGAGGGAGGGGAGGGAGAAGGGAGAGGGAGGAGAGAGTTCTCCGCACGTGACGCAGCGCTCAACCGCGAGCCGCAGGTCCGGGTCGCCGTATGGCTACACCACCTCGTGACTTGGTCGCAGTGGAGTGGCAGTGGCCTCTATTGCTACTAGCGCCAGCAGCAACCAGCACCACCAGAACTGCTACTGCCAGAACCGGCGGCCCCCTTGACCCCATAGCCAGCCGCCGCGATCAAAGTTCACTTGGAGGATCAATGGGGGCAGCCAGCGAGGCAGCCATGGGAGGCAGCCTACTCGGCCGGCCTCTGCCAGCCTGGCTGTGAGCCGATTCGGCCTTGCAGTGGCCACGCCAAGCAAGCCCATCCATTTGACGCCACGCTGTGCCGCCGCCTAAAAAGCTTGCCCAGCGCCTGCCAGGCCAGGCACAGGCCGCTGCCGCACGGAACTAGCAGGGTCTCGGGGTCTTTTTTTTTGAGCCCCCCAGCTCCAGCTCGCGTCCAGGTTACACCCAGCCGGCGCTCACTGCTGGCTGGCTAGCTGGGCGGCCTGTTTCCCCACACTCTCCAAGCTCCGCTGTTGTACATGAGGTAATCCGAAGGGGGGCCCGCAAAGGCCGCAACGCCAAACATCAGACAATTCTCGCGTCAGCTGGGCTCAGTCGTGCCAGGCGTGGCAGGCTAAAAAAGGATCAACTGGAAGTAACAGCGGAGAGCAGGGCAGCCGCATAGGAAAAAAGTGGAGTGCGGGGATTGCAAGAAGATAGACCCCCGGGCGCTCTGGATGCCGCCTCCCAACCCTTCCTTGCTTGCTCAACTCGGCCGGCATCTTGGAAGGGGACTTGCTCCCAGTCCAGCAGCAGCAGCAGGCTGCGCCGCGTACCGCTGGCACTTGCTGCCAAGCGGCAACCGGCATCCGGCAAGCGCGCACGAGTCCCGGCTAGGTTTCAGGGTCTTGGTAGTGCAGCCTCCAAGGGGGCCGAGACCCGCCGAGCGCCGGCCAGAGCAAAGCAAGAAGAAAAAGAAGAAATTCCGATTCTTAGCGGCAGCATGAGCCGCCGGCTCTGTCGCCGATCCTCATCGGCAGAAAGCGGCCTAGCCGATCTGATCCAAGGGAACAAGTGGCGCCAGACTCTGGCGGAGCTGACGCCACCCACGGGCGAGCACGCGACCTTTGGTCGCGCGACTGGGAAGGAAGCGAAACCTGCTGGCCGGCTGGCAGCAGCGTGGCTCTGATGCAAGCTGCAAGCTGCGAGGGAAGGTGCCAGACTGACGGACAGAGACAGGCGACCGGCCGGCGCCGGCCCATGACACTGGGCCGTCCGCAGGCGGTCCGGCGAGAGAAGGGAGGTTAAAGATCAATCGGATGATCCCCCCCAAAGGAGGGGCAACTCGGGCGCAGACGGCTCTTGGGCGCGCCGTTCCACTCTTCTCGTCACTACTTTTACATACAACGCGCCCTCATTAGAACCTCGGGTCCCCATTTCCCTTGTATACATAACATAACACAGATCCACGATCCGGCCGACTGCCATCCCATTCGCGTGCCGCCTCACAGCGACGTCCACCAAGCGGTCCCTCTCTCAATCACCGCTCCCGCTCCCGGGTTCCCCTGCCCCTGCTCTTCCCCTGCTCTTCCCCCCATCAGCCGACCCGACCCCGCCAAGCTAGCCACCCCCCCACCCCTCGTCGTCATAGGCTGGTCACAGCCGCCCCCACTAGCTCTGCCTCCCTGCCTCCCTCCCTCCATCTCCCAGAGCTACTCCCGTCACCAATCCACCCCCCCTCCTTCCTCATCTGCCATCACTGCGAGCATCAATTCCAATCACCAAACAAACGCCAGCAGCAACCTCGGCCCACCGCCAGACATTGACAAATAGTCCGGCCCCAATCCTCCCCCACCTCCCCTGCCTCACGCTGACTTGTGCTACCCGTGACCCCTCCCAAGTGACTCGCTCTCACAAGGCCAACGAACGCGACCACAAGGCCCTCGCCGAGGGCACCGCCTCGCCCCAGGACCACCTGCCGCGCTACTTTGGCAAGCACGGGTACATCCAGGACCCGACCAAGTGCAAGAAGAACGGCAGCGGCAAGGCCAATTGGTACGGCTCTCTCTCTCGCTCTCCCTCTCTCCCTTTTCCTCTCCCCCTCTCTCCCTCCCTCGCTCTCGCGCTCCCTCTCGGGCACTATAGTATAGTATAGTAGTAGTAGTAGTAGAATTAGTACCTCGTGCTGACTGCAACTGCAACTCGCAGGGGCGACGACGGTGTCGAGATCATCGATCAGGACGACTTCAACTTCACCCATCCCCGGCGCCGCTCCAACAGCACCGCCCACAACTCGCACGATTACAAGACCAAGTTTGAGTCCAACGAGGCCGAGCCCGAGTTTGTGGAGCGCCTGCACGGGGCCGCCGCCGCCGCCGCCGCCGCTGCCGGCACCGCTGGCGAGGCCGAGGCCGAGGCTGATGCCGAGGCCGACGGCGAGCCGGTCCACGCTCTCTCCAAGACGGAGACTTCGGACAGCAACTCCAGCTCGGTGGCCTAGATTTGAGCCCCCCCCGACGGGATCCCGCCGCGCCCACGGCCGCGCCTTTTCTGCTCTCTTCCCCCCCGTCCCCACTTTTGAAACTCCAGCAACAATAAAACCCCAGCCTCGTGGTGATTGATGACGATGATGTCTGGTCAAGAAAACCGGCAGATTATGGTGCTGCTGACAAAAAACAACCAAAGACTCGCGACGATGACGATGACCAGAGAGAGAGACATTGGAGCGCTTAGCTTGGCCGACCACACGATGAGATGTACTTCTAGCTAGCGGCGGGGTGGGTGGCAGCTGGCTTCTGAGTGGTTTCCTCGTCAGGTTGGGGTTGATCCATTCTTTTGTAACTGGGGGGGACTGGGGTGGAGTGGAGTGGCCGGCGGCGAGACTCGAGATTAGCATGTGCTATGAAACAACAGTGATTGTTTCTTCTTCTTCTTCTTCTTCTTCTTCTTCCCCATCTTCTTCTTGCTCGTTGCCCCGTGGTTTCTGGTATCACGGCCCAGACCACTCTGACCGTGCCTGTCTTCTGTCCATCCTTCCATCTTTCTGCGTCTGTCCGTCTGTTGTTGCCTGCACTTTCCGTCCGCTTCGACTGCGCACCGCAGCACAGCACGATCAGGGGCAGCAGCGACCGCTGGGGCACTACTAGCTACTTGGCTATTAGTCAGTCGGTACTAGCCGGGTCGGCCGCGAATTTGGGAACTGGCGGGCGGCCGGGTTGTGCGACGGTGATGTAGTTCGCTGGGCTGGGAATTGCAGATTGATTGGCCGCAGCCCGCGCGCAGCCCGATACACGTAGCTGATGGGTGGCTGGAGCATGCTCAGAGACGTCGCTGCTCCGTATTCCGGATGGCCGAGCGGCCCATGGCCGCAGCGCGTCAAGATGGGGGTGGTACAGACTGCTTAGTTAATGACCACGATCCATGTCCGCAGCGCGTGTAGATGCAGATGTCACAGACTGGCTCGTTTATATATATTAGTCGCACGCTCGTGCACATGTCTCGACCCGATTGAGCGACTGGCTTGCACGGCACATGACCGCGGCGCGGCCAGATATCAGGTACGCACAAATCAGTTAACTGGTATTTATATCGCATAGGCTGTACCACGCTAAGACCCAGCGGCCCCAGTCCCAGTCCCAGTCCGGATGGATGTTGTCCAGATGGCTCGTCACCGCAGCACGTGCAGAATTATATTGAATCATCCCCCTGCTCTCACGCCCGGGCCGCCGCCGCCGCCCCCCTCAGGCCATCCCGCACTTCAGCCCGAGCGACCTGGACGGCGACCTGGGCGGCCACCATCCTCTCGACGCCGCGGCGCCACCCGCCCTCGAGCCCGGTCAGCTCGGCAGCGACGTCGTTCTGAGCGCGGCGCCGCCGGTCCGCCAGCGCCTCGACCTCCAGCCGGGTCCGGCCGACCTCGGCCTCGAGTTCGGCCAGTTCGGCCTCGAGGTGGTAGTTCGCCAGGAGCCAGGCCGTCTGGCCGTGCCGGGCCAGCAGATCGAGATTCGCCCGCCGGGAGGCCAGGTAGGCGTGGGCGGCGCAGAGGCGGTGGAGCGGGGGCGGCGGCGCCGTCGCCGCCGTGTCCTCCTGATCCTCCTCCTCCTGCTGCTGCTGCCCATCGTCATCGCGCCCGCCGGCCGTGCTCGTCCTCCTCCTGTTCTTGGTGCCGCCGCCGCCGCCGCCATCCCCATTGGCGGCCGATGGGCCCAGGTACCGTGTCACGTCGATGGCGCTGAGCGGGTTCGGGACGGGGTACGTGGCCGCGACGCGGGCGACGAGCTCGGCCATGGCGGGCGTGAAGGCGAAGCCGGGCGGCGGCGGTCCGTCCTCGCCGGCGTCGCGCGGCGGCGGCGGGGACGCCTCAAGCTCGGTGGCGATGAGCGCCAGGGCCGCCTCGCGCTCGGCGGGGGTGGGGTCCCCGTCGATGTCTGTGCGGACCCGGATCGGATCGGATCAGCTGCTGCCGGAACGGACGGACGGACGGACGGATGGACGGACGGATGGGGTCGGGGAAAGCGACTGACACGGCAGAGAGTCGTAAATCGCGCCGGCGAACGACATGGTCTTCTGGTCTGAGGCCGCTACTCGTCTCGCATCTGGATATCGGCCGGCGGGGGAGGGGGTGGTATGGCGGTGGCAGTGATGGCGGTTGCGGCCGCAGTGATTATAGCGGGTGTTGTGAGCATGACCTCGGCATGCTCAGCCGAGGTTCGCCAGGTGCTGCCGGCTGGCGGCTCAGCAGTCGGCCCAACCGGCCCACCCATATAAAACGGACGCGTTGCGGGCCATGGTCGGCCTCATCAATCCGCCAGTCGCGATAAGTAGTCACCCGGCCGGCCGCGGACTGAGGCACGGCTGGAAGAATCGACACATGGCGGTGCATGGCGGCAACAGTCAACTGAGTCCAGACCCCCACGGGGTGCACCACCACTCCGATACCCTTCATAGACGGCCAAGGACACGCCGCCGGCATATATCATGGGCTCCGAGGAGGCGAAGCGCCAATGCTGGACCATCTGTCTGTCTGTCTATATGTCGGTTGGCCGGTCGGTCGGTCGGTCGCGTCAAGCTCAACCCAGACATGATTACGGAAGCTAACATGGCTGGGATCGCGTCGAGGTAGCTGGAAATGAAGCGCGGGACGCGCACTGTGCCACGTGCGGTTGGCCATCAGATCGAACAGAGAGCGGGCCTCATATTCATATCCATCTGGCCATCCCATCGAGTCCGAGCGGGCCTCGGCTCCTTATCCACGAGGACCGCTCGGACCCAACAGGATGTCCGTCCACCCCCTCGGGCCCGGCCGGGCCTCGGCCGGCCCGTTTCCTCCCGATCATTATGTCACTGGGGCCCGGTCCGATGCCAGGAACCGAGCCGCGAAATATGAGTCGAGTAATATAGCTAGGAGCCGGGGCAAAGAAAAGCCGAGAGGCGGGGGGCACTTGGTCGGGGCAACCGTCGAGTCATATAAAAGGTGAGAGTGGTCAAACAAAGGCATCCAGCTCCCCATCCAGCTCCCCATCCTTGACTAGGACCTCGACCCCCCCCCCTCCCTAGAGGCGAGAGACGTAGACGACCAAGAGTCATGCCAGGTAGATGCTGAGAGGGCCAAGAGTCAGGTCAAACAAACAAGTCACGCTAACGAGATAGATAGATGATAAGAGTCGAGTCAAGCGGAAGTCAAGAACGACCAAAAGCCAGGCCAATGCTCGTCTGTGTCGGTGGGGAGCTGGATATGCTCGTCGGATCTCGGGCCCCGCTACAGATAGGCCACTGTCCGATGGCCAACGGATATGAAGAGACGAGACAGATGATACGGTCGAGTCAAAGTAAACGTCCGGAGGAACCAGGAGTCAGATCAATCAGATATCAAGAGTCGAGACATGCAGACGAAAAGAGTCGAGTCAGATAGATGCCAAGTGGGGGAAGAGACACAGGAGACGAGAATCGAGTCAGATACAAGCTAAGAGGCGGGTGACACTTGGGCGGCAAGGGTTGTCGGGCCGTACAGGAAACGAGAGCCGGGCCACGTACAAGTCAAGGCGGTGTCGGTTGTGGGATGATAGAGATAGCCGGTAATAGTCGGGTAGTCGCTGACAACAATGGCAGATGCAACAAGCAGAAGATAACAACAGTAGGGTGGGGTGCATAAACCACAGCAGTCGATATTATAAAATACCGGTCGCACGAGCGAGCTTGCGAGCCATGAATGCATAACGCAAGTTCAAGACGAGGCGCCAGCGATACAATCTGGAAACAAGAGATACAGAAAGCAGATTAGGGCAGTGCAGTGCAGAGCAGGGCAGGGCAGGGCAGGGCAGGGCAGAGCAGGGCAGAGCAGAGAATGCCAGGTCAGGCCAGGCCATAGCAGAGCAATGCAGTGCAATACAATGCAATGCAGTGCAATACCGAGCAGGGTGGCGTCTATAGCTAACGCGCCTGATAATTCGAGCCTCAAGCGCAATCCACACCCCCCCACAGAATACCTTCCGGCCCGGGCGGAGCCAACAGACGCAGCCGAGAATGAAACCCGCTTGAGAGTCGATAGTAGATGTACACATGTATATATCCCCTGGGGCTTGCAATCTTCTCGGCTAAGGGTTAACGAGGAAGAGACACTGCTGCCGGCCACCGTGGTCTGATGGGGGCCACGGCGTTGAATATACACACAATCACCCGCTATGGTCCGAGTTTCATGCGACAGACTTGAATATGGCCAAGTGAGAGTCAGTCCCGCAGTCATCTCGGGCTGCTCCTACTACTACTACCACAACCCTACCGATTCTGATCTATTCTTAGGAAGACTAGGTCGAGACAGAGACAGAGACAGACGGCGAGAGAGGGGGTGGGCAGAGGCAGTTGGAAAAGGTTAAACGGAACAAACCCGGTATAGACGCCCAGCCCCTAACCGCCACCATCCATCACCTCCCCCCGCCGTCCCTTCTTGTCTAACCTCTGTCCGGCGAGCAAATATAATGTTTTTTACTGTTGTTGCTGCAGCTGCGGCAGCAGCTGCTACTGCCGCTCTATCTGATCGACTCTGCCGCGCCGCCCGTGCGGAGCGACCTGAACCGGACCGCCTTTTCCCATCACTCCGGCGCCAGCGGGTCCACCTCCTCCACCCCCGTCTGGGCGCCCTCGTACTTGGTCCGGCGCATTATGCTCTCGACAGGCCCGAGCAGTCGCTGGAACGCGTTCTTGCCCAGGCTCGCCGTCTTGACGTTGGTCCTGGCAACGACGGTGGCGGCGCGCGGAGCGTCGTTTAGCAGCGCCAGCTCGCCAAAAAAGTCGCCCTTGCGGTAGCGCTTGACGATGTTGGACGGGTCGCCCTTGTACGCGTCCGCCTCGCCACTCTCGAGGAGGTAGAACGAGTAGCCGGGCTCTCCCTCCCGGATGATCACGCTGCCGGGGCTGTATCGCTGCGTCTCGAGAGCGTCCGCGATCCTGGACCGCTCGTACGGGGTGAGGGTCGACAGGAGCGGGACCTCGCTGAGGAACGACTCGTACAGGCGGCGGAGCGAAAACGTCGACTCCATCAGTATGCGGCGGAATGTGTTCCGGTCCAGGAGCCAGACCGTGCAGTTGGGCTCGGCCGAGATGACGGTGGCGGCCCGGGGGGCGTTGTACATGAGAGCCAGCTCTCCGAAAGAACCGCCGGCCGGGATAACCGTCACCTTCTTGCCCATGCCGTCGGGTCCGGGCTGCAGGGAGCCGCTCTCGTGGATGTAGACGTCAAAGCTCCCCTTCTCCACGATGTAGAAATAGTCGCCGGCCTCGCCCTGGTTGATGACCTGAGTGGGGGGCCGAGCTTGGTTAGGTGCCGAAGGCCAAGACCGGGACGGACGAGCCGACTGACCTTGATATCCTTGGCCGGATAGTGCTTCTCGACCAGGGCGCCGAGGATCTGGGAGCTCTGCTCCTCGTTCAGGTGGCTGAACAGAAAGTTATTCTCGATCGATGTCTTCAGCCTGCCGAGCTGGTCCGCCGTCTTCTCGTGGTATGGTGGGCTCCAGCTGTCGTTGGTGTCCGCGCTGGGCTTCAGCGACTCGGCCGAGACCGAGGTGCGGCGGCCAAAGTTGTACTGGGCCGGGAAGCTTTCGTGGTTCAGCGTGAGCCTGGCGGCCATCGGGTGGACCGAGTCCGACAGGGTGTCACCGGCTCCAAACTGGAACTCGGACCCCGACAGGGCATGTTGGGCAAAGTGTGCCGTCGTCGGCGAGGCCACGGTGTCGGCCTCTTCATCCTCGAGAACGCGCTGCATCGTGGCAGGGCCGGTGCCGATGCTCGAGCTGGCGTCAAAGGGGGAGCCTCCAAACGGGTTGGGGTTGGCTCCAAACGGCGTCGCGAACGGGGCGGCCATGGTACGTGGCGATTTGCCGGCAGGGGGCGGCCCGAGCTGCTTGCCGGTCCTGGCCGTGCTGGAGGGTTCGAGTAGCAGCAGCGATTTGCGCTCGGATGCGAGCCGGTTGAGGAAGAAATCGGCGCAGTACTGGAGGACGTCTTTCGGCTGGTCCGAGCAGATGGACCGATCGAGGGCTTGAATCTCCTTACGGTAAGCTTCGGGAAGAGCGGCCATCATGTATGGGCAACGCGAAACGGGAACGGGGGAGATAAAGAGTAGAACGGAAACGGGCTGTTTGGCTATTGACGGTGGCAGCAGCTGAAGGGTAGCAGGCAGAATAAAGTCTGGGCAGAAGAAAGGGTAGGAAGAGGACAGTGTAGTTGGAAGCGAGTAGTTAAGAAACGAGTCCGGGTGCTGGGATGGATGGCCGCCGTCGATCTCTAGGCATACCAGAACGAGGAGAGAGGGAGGGAAATGGGTCGACAGGGAGGAATGCAAAGGACTCTCCCGCGCCAAGCACAGCGCGTCGGGGTAAGACCGGGACGGCCAGGGCTGGAAATCTTGGGGTCAGGGGAGGTCTGGTGGACCCCCGAAGTGACTGTGGAGGGGTAGGGAGGGCATGAATCCTTTTTGGCCGGCTTTTCCGTCTTTTCGAAAGGGAACAAGTTGACTTCCAGCAGGCAGTCTGGTAGGGATAGAGGATTCGGAGGAGGGAGATGCAGCACTGCTCGAGGCCCTGTCCAATTGCAGCAGCAGCAAGCAAGGGAAGCAGACAGCAGGCAGAAAGTGGTTAGGGGGCAGACGGCAGCGCAACCGTGGTTGTCGGTCTATCGGCGCTATGATGAAATGAATGCAACAGGGCGGGGCACGACCCCTACCTGACGTAGAAGCAGCATGGAAATCAATTGGGAAAGCTTCGAGAACACAGGGGTCGAACAAGACAGGGACCCGACGCGAAGATGAGAAAACCAAATGAAGGGATAGAAAGAGCCAAACTTACAGGTCAAGACCGACAGCGCGGCGTGGTGGCGAACCAGACAAATCCGAGCCTGCGGCTCCGATCGCGACCGCGACCAACACCAACTACCCCAACCTTGGCCGACCACCTCGCTGCAACTCTTTCCGTCTCCGTGTTGAGGACAGACGGACAGCACCGGTCTCGACAACGGGCCTCGTCCGTCGTCGCCGTAGGGACAGGCAGCGCACAGCGTCTCTCCCAACGCGGACGGCCGAGCGGACGGACGGGCGGGCGGGCGGACGGGCGGGCGCACTAGAAGCCGGCACTCAAGAGGGCGACTTCCGATGAACGCAGAGCGGCAGGCAGTGCAGGCAAGGAGAGGAAAATCTGGGGATACTGGGGACCAGAAAACGGTCGAGCGGGGAAGATGGAGAGGATGGAAAAGAAAGGAAGAAGAGAAGAAAGCTGGGACAGCTGGAACGTGGCCGGGGGCAGGAGGCGAAGTTGGGTGGGCAACAGCTTTTGAGGGAGGGGGGGGTGGGGGTGGGGAAGCAGGGGCAGACGGCTTGGCCTCGGGGAACTAGTCGGATTGGAGGGCCTCGGGGAACAAGTCGGATTGGGGGAGCGAACTCGGCACAGCGGGTGGTCGAGGATTGCGCTTGCGGCAGCAGCACAGCAGCAGCAGAGAGAAAAGCGGCGCCGGTAGAAAAAAACAAGGCAGATGCCGACTTTCCTGGGGAGAGCCGAAAGGGGTCCGCCCAATCAGCATAGCCAGCCGAGCACGACTTGTGCTTTGAGGGGCAGTGTGGCAGGCAGGCAGGCAGGCAAGTCTGATTTGATTTGATTCTATTTAACGTGACCGGCGACTGGCGAAGCCAGCCACCACCTCCCGGGGGGTATGTCACGTTAGGCAGGCAGGTCGGCAGGCGGAAGAGGAGCAGAGGGAGGGGGCGCAGGGTGGTACGTGCGCCCCCCGCCTTGTTGCTCCTTCTCCCCTTGGGGCCTGCGGGATCGGTGTTCTGTCAGAGGCGAGAAGGGCAGGCACCGAGCCGGATTTACAGATTTACACTATTCAAGGAGCCTTGATTCGCCCAATCTGGCGGGACTACTGCTTCTCCCATGACAGCTGCTCAAGATCCAATGGGGCCATGGTGAGGCCGGCCAAGCATTGGGGTAGCGACGGTAGCGACGGACGGGGCCAGGGAGAAGCAGCGCAGCAGAGCGGACATGTTTCTGGAACGCGGCAATGCAGCAGAAGATTTCTAGAAGCGGGGGCGCCCCACCCGGTAGGCGACTCCATTCCACTGCAGGATGAGCCCGCTGGCTGGCGGGGGTGACTGGCTGGCCTGGCTCCTGAGCTGAGGAATGCTCGAGGAAGGAGAGGAGGTGCGGCTGACACCGGGTGACAGCGGTGGCCGCAACGGTTACAGCGGGCGAGGCTGACGGTCGACAATCTTTCGAGGATCCACACATGGTCGTGGTGGGTGTCGACTCGGATGCCTTCTCCGGGGGGTACCTACCAGGCTCCAGGCCGTCCGTCCGAGGGTCCATGTTAATTAACCACTGCATCATCATGATGCCATGTTAGGGCCCGTGGCATCAGGCTGGCCCCCGCCGAGGTCGGGGAGGCGAAGCAGCCATAGTAATTGCCGCAGCCCCCTCATATTTGTCAGCAGGGCCGACCGAGCGAGCGATGGCTGGACGTTCCCGTCATCCGACCGAGCGGCGGACAGACTGCGGGCATGTGACGGATATATAGATCTGTAGCGACCAATTCGCCGACTTTTTGACCATATCCTACTGCATGGCCTACTGCATGCCTGCCAGCCCCGAACAACGCAGCTCGGGGAACGTATAGGCCGATTATATTTGAGGCGCAGGATGTCATGATCCCAACCAGACGGACCGCAGCTATCCAGGAGGCTATGGACCATATATCTCTACACTCCCCCCGTGTTCCCATTCCGCTCATCATTCAGACATCTCGGCGGTGGCCAAGAGGAACCTGCCTGCCCCACCCTCCCCTACCCCGGGACGTGTGTATAAGAAAGGCGCCTGACTCCCCGCCCCCCCCACCAGAACTTGGCGCCATGGGCTCAAGGAGATACATGCCAACTCGGGGCTCCGCCTTCCCTGCGCACGCGCTGTGCGGGCCGTTTCCCCCGAGTATATGCCACCAGATAATGCGAAACATTGGAGCAAGTTTGGGCCGGGTAAAAAAAGAAAAAGACCCCGAAACAGAAAACGAAATGGAAAACGAAAAAGAAAGCCACCCCAGCCTAGCGCCTCTCTCCCCCGGCGCGCCATGGACCCACCTCTCCCCTTCCAGCCATGGCCGAGTCGCGTCACAGGCCGGCCGCTGCGAGACACGAGTCCAGCACGCCGTCAACCCCGAATCCGTCGGTCCCCTCCCACGGTAGTTCGGCCACGTCGAGATCCATAATGTCGAATGGCAGGTCCGCGCGGTGATGACCATTGGTGCCAAGTGGTGTTGTGGCCAAGGGTGCTGGTGGGGGTGCGGGTGCGGGCGCGGGCGGTGGCACATGGCCGTTTGCAGCCGCAGCCGCAGCAGCGACGATGACGACAGTGTGTGGTTGTCTGTGTGGTTGCTGCTGGTCTTGCAGTTCCGCGTCCACGCTGGACGAGCCCGGGAGGAGCGGCAGCAGCCGTGGCGGTGCCGGCCGCGGCTTCCGGCCCGGCAGCCAAGAGTAGTCCAACCAGTTCTCGAGCTCGCCCTCGCGGTACCCGTTGACGATGGCCGCCCGGATGGCCGGGAACCGGGCCATGCCCGACTCGGAGATGTCAAGGGCGACCCGCAGGTCGGCCATGTCGAGGGGCCTACGCCCGGCTGCGGCCCGGGCCTCGACCGGGAGCATCCCGCTCTTGTCCCTCAGGATCTCTCCCCGCCCGGCCGCGTCCTCCTCACGCGCCAGCCGGCGCCGGTATCGGTGTGTCTGGATCCAGGAGGCGCCGGTGCCGAGGCCGGGTGTGCCACCTTCGCCCGGCCCGTTACTGCGTGTCCGGCTGAATATGCCGGAGAGGGACTCCTTGAGGAAAGTCTCGGTGGCGATGCACACTAGCTGGGCCGCCTCCGGGGCATGGCCGTTGACGAGGCCGTTTTCGTAGCAGAACGGCAACATGCGGCCCTCGATCGCGCTCGCGTCGGGGAGCTCGCCCGACTCGACTGCGAGCTGCTGCGAGAAGCGCTTGCGGATCTCGAGGTCCAGGTCTGATGATCTGTTAGCGCGCGCGCACGCGCGCTCAGGGGGGGGCCGCGGTCAGACCGCGGCCGGGGCGCGACACAGCACACGTACTCATGTTGTTGAGTCCGCCAGCATGGGGTTGCACGTCGGCGCCGGTCCGGGCGGACGGGTGGCGGTACTGCTCGGCCAAGCTGGCGGCCAGGGCCTCGTTCGGGTCAAACTCGTTTTGTACCAGGTCCTTGATGCGGCGCCGGTCGCGGCTGGGCAGCTGCATGACCTCGCCCTTGAGCCGTCTCTCGGCCGCGTCGCCGGTCGCCGGCTTGGGCGCGGGCGCGGGCGCGGGCTTGTCATTGGCGCTGACCCAGGGCGCCAGCCCCGGGTCGGGCATCTCGCGGGTGACGTTGCCATAGATGGCGGCGAGGAGCTGGTTGTGGACGTGATCCAGCTCAGGCGTGCATAATATCGGTGCCAGCCGGGCCGAGTATTCGGTCTGGCTGAGCCGGCCTGCCGAGAGGGTACGGGTCCCCAGTCAGTAAGGCCCACGGTACCTAGCGGGTGCTGGTACGTACCCGTGATGGGAGGTGGGAGCCATATACCGATAGGTGTGTGGGGGTGTATACGTGTCCGCTCGGGCAGGAGACATACCGGTCACAAACTCGGCTATGGCATTCTTGTAGTTGACCCATCGCTCGGGCCCTATGCCGAGCTTGAGGGCGCCATAGATCAGCTCGAGGTCGATCCGGGCCGGTATCAGGCTCGTCGTCTTGGCCGGCTTCTGCGACCCGAGCGGCTGGGCGGCGGTGGCGGCCTTGGGCGCCAAGGAGAGGCCGTTGAGTGGCCGGTTCAGGGCTGCGGGGTCGATGTCGGGCATGGTGGGGGGAGGGAGGGGCGGGGGTGGTGGATTGCGGGGATCGAGGCGGCGTTTTCCGGCCTGTGTGCCGCTGCTCTTGGCTTTGTGTGTTTATACAAGTGAGGGTGTTTCCCCGCCGGGGCCAATCCCCTGAGTTTCCCGACAGGCTGTCAGCCGGGCCGGCAGCTGGCAGCCCCCGCCCTCCGGCGAGCTCTCGAGAAATCCGAGGTCTCGCAGATAGATACCAGGCATTGGTTGGTATCTATCTGCCATGTAGCTCTGACGGTGGGGGTGGAGCGGCAGCGAAATCTGGATGGGAGAAGCAAAAAGATGGGATTTGTTGGTGGTTTAGATGTGCACTGTCGGGGTGGGCCGGTCGCTGGTCTTACTCGTGGTCAGTCGCGTCTGGCCTACCGATAAGTACGAAATTCAACGCCGCGCTTTCCTCGCCACGCAACAAACAGCATATCGCGTATCGATTCCATCCAATCTGTCGAATCTGTCGAATCCGCCGAATCCTTCGAGTCCGTCGGTTCCGTCGATTCCATCGAAGCCGTCGCTTTCGCCGATTTCGCCCATGTATCACGTCTCCCTCCCAGCTGATTGATTTGTCGCCGATCCGGCAATTCCCCGGCCATGGCGCCCGACCGAGAGCACCGCATCACCAACGCGGTCAACAGCCTGATCTCGCACATGGTCCCCAGCGACCCGGACGAGTCGGAGGAGAGCGCCGCGGACCATCACTATCATCTTTTCCAACTGGTTCAGGGCATCTTGAGGGAGTGAGCGTGCTTCTCTCTCCCCTTTCCTGCCAGAAGCAGAATCAGAAGCAGCAGCAGCAGCAGCAGCTGACTGGTGCCCACCCGCCCAGCCCCGGCCCGCCCCCCCTCGCCTCCGACGTCAATCACGCCTCGGACCTGATCAAGCGCAAGCTGATCCAGGCGGACCCCAGCCTTGCCCTGCGGTTCTCCAACCTGTACACGCGCCTGCTGTCTCTCCCGGTCCTCGGCCAGAAATGGGCTATTCTCTATCTGCTCTACCGGTTGTCAGAAGGGTCCGACTCGGACGAACCTTCAGGACCGAGAGGCGGCGGCTCAGGGAGGGATAGGCCCAAGGAGGATGATCGGATGTTTGATGAGGCGTTTGCCCCCGCCGGGCTGAAGAAGATCGCTCCGGCCGCACGGCTGGCTAAGGAGAGAGATGGGCAGGTCGAGGTAGAGGGGTGGGAAGAGGGGATGGGGGGGAGGGGGGAGAGGAGAGGAAGGGAGATGGGGAGGGAGAGGGACGGACGGACGGACGGAGACGGGGACGGGGACCGGGGCCGGGACGGAGATGGGAACGTGGATAAGGATGGCGATAAGGGGGGTGTGGGGGGGGAGTCACCAGAGGAGGGGCCGAGTCGAGATCACCGGGGCAGGTCTGCCCTCCTCGCCGAGATCAAACCCGACGAGACTACCCTCTTGCGCGACCTCCCCTTCACCCTGCAGGGCCTCTCGTCGGCGACGCTCCCGTTCCCGGGCCCGCAGGCCATGATCCGGCTCCCGACCACCGTCCCGGCCCCGGTCGTTTCCATCTTGCACGCGCTCGCGGAGCCGTCTCTGTTGTACCGCAACCTCGAGGCGTGGACGAAGAGTCCCGCACGCGGCCTTCTGGGGCAGAGCCTCCGCGCTGCCGTGGAGGCCGAGCTGCGGTCGTACCTAACCCTGGTGGCGACGCTCGAGGGCGAGATCCGGCGGGCCGCGGTCAGCGGCGGCGGCACCGGCGGCACCGGCGGCATCGTCACCCTCCGCCGCTGCGTGATCTGGGTCCGCGAGCCGACCATGGGCCTGCGCCTGATGAGCGTGATCGCGGAAGAGTCCGAGGCCCGGCGCGGCGGCCAGCTGATATCGCTGATCCATGGCTTCTCGAGGTCGCACGGCGATCCGACCGTGGCCGCGTTCGCCGAGAGGCTCCTGGCCGGCTTCACCCGCCCCTTCTACAATATCCTCCGCCGCTGGATCTACGACGGCGAGCTCTCGGACCCGTACCTCGAATTCTTCGTCAGGGAGAAGACCGCGGCCGACGACGACGCAGCTGTGGCGGCGGCTGTGGCGGCGGCAACGGCCGCTGACGAGGCCGCCTCTGCCGAGGATCACCACCACCACCGCCGTCGCCGCAAAACGCCCGGTGGCGGCAGTGATGGCGGCGGCAGCGGCGGCGGCGGCACCAGTGTCTGGGAGGACAAGTACCGCATCGACGAGGCCATGATCCCCAGCATCATCACCCGCGACTTTGCCCAAAAGGTCTTCCTCATCGGCAAGTCCCTCAACTTCATCCGCCACAGCTGCGGCGACTCGCAGTGGGTCGAGGACTACGCCAAGGCGGCCTCGAAGGAGCTCCGATACGGCGACACGGCCACGCTCGAGGCCTGGATCGACGACGCCCACAAGACGACGATGCGGCGGCTGATGGACCTCATGGCCGGCCGGTTCCACCTGTTTGAGCACCTGCGGGCCCTGCGCCGCTACGTCCTGCTCGGCCAGGGTGACTTCATCGCCCTGCTGATGGAGTCGCTGGCCGCAAACCTGGACCGGCCGGCCGGGGCGCAGTACCGCCACACCCTGACTGCCCAGCTGGACCACGCGATCCGCGGCTCCAACGCGCAGCACGACTCGGCCGAGGTGCTCCGCCGGCTCGACGCCCGGATGCTGCAGCTGTCGCACGGCGACATCGGGTGGGACTGCTTCACGCTCGAGTACAAGATCGACGCGCCCGTCGACGTGGTGGTGACCGACTGGGGCGCGCGCCAGTACCTCAAGGTGTTCAACTTCCTGTGGCGCATCAAGCGGGTCGAGTTTGCGCTCGCGTCCACGTGGCGGAGGTGCATGACCGGCGCCCGGGGCGTGCTGCAGACCCGGGACCCGGCCGTGGCGTCGGCGTGGAAGGCCACCCGGGCCGTCCTGGCCGAGATGGTCCACTTTGTGGGCCAGCTGCAGTACTACATCCTGTTTGAGGTGATTGAGTCGTCCTGGAACGAGCTGCAGACCCGCGTCCGCCGCGACGGCTGCACCCTCGACGACCTCATCCAGGCTCACGCCCAGTACCTCAACGACATCACCCACAAGGGGCTGCTGGGGCCGCGCCGCGCCCGGCCGAGCGGCGTCGGCGGCCCGGCCGCCTCTGATAACAGCAGCAGCAGCAGCACCGCAGCGGCGGCCGCCGCCGCCAGCCATAATGCCCCCCCTCCCCCCGCCGGCGAGGATGACCGCACCTCGTACCTCGCTCAGCTGGGCGACATCCTCCGGGTCATGCTCAGCTACCGCGACTCGGTCGACGGGCTGTACAGCTGGAGCGTGTCCGACTTTACGTTCCGGCAGGGCGCCGGCGCACGCAGCTCGATGCGCGAGGGCGCGGGGGAGACCAGCGGCAATGATGGCGGAGATGGCGGAGACGGCGGCGGCTGCACGGCCGTCACCGTCTCGTCCGAGTTCCCCGTTCTCGTCGAGCGGCTCCGCCAGCTCGGCACCTCGTTTCGGAACCGGTTGCAGATCCTCCTCGGTGACCTCGCGTACCAGCCGGACGTGGATATGAGATTCCTTGGCGTTGCTATGAACTTCAACGATGTGTATCAGCCGGCGCGGCGCAAGACGAGGGCGGTGGGTAACACGTCGTTAGGGGGGAGGTAGTCTAGGGGGGGCGTAAAAGGCTAATGGGGAGGGTCGAGTGGGGCATACACCTATCTACTTGCCTTGCTGGATCGGTTGGGGTACAGATTGACTCATCGGGAGCGAATTTAAAGTAGCGGGATGGGCTGGTCGTGAAGCCAAGGTAGCGATATCCACAGCGAGCGTGGGCATGTGTAGATGGGGGGGTGGCATGGGTCGGCCGGGTATTCGTTGCAGGTGTCGGCTCGTATGTGCTACTTGGTTGTGCGGACCGACCACCACCCCCCCACCTACGTTTTCAATTACTGATTGGCTGTTCTGTTCTGTTCTGGGCTGGCCTGGGCTGGCCTGAGCTGTCTAGTGCAAGTCCCACGTAGTTACTCAATTATGGGCCAGCGGCCCTCTTCACACCCATAATCAAGACCTTTACTTTACTCTACTCCCAAGTCAGTGGTGATGGTAATGGTGACTTGGCTCGCGGCCCTCCACGTCCCTCCCACCCCCCACTGCCCACGGGAGACCATATGGATATGCATTCATGCTGCGTCATATATGCATGGCCCATCTGGCCTCGCTAGGAGAGACACCCCGATTGCATTCGGCTGCGTGATATCGTCGAGTAAGGTATGCACATCCACGACCCGTCTGCCCTTGCCAGGCACACGAAGCCCTCGCTGGTTTCAGTTGCGTGGTATCGTCGGGTGATTGGATGCTCGGTCATCGCATATATCCTTCGTTGCCTCGTCAGGAGTACGGCTCCAAGACTACTTTCGACTGCGTGATATCGGTCAGCGGATTAAATATAAAAATATACACGGCCTATCTGGCCACGCCAGAGGTACGACAGCCCGGTCTCGTTCGGGCTACGTGATATCGTCAAGTCAGTAAGATGTCTATATATTATATCTCCTACGCTGGTGGGGCTCGTTAGAAACACGGCAGACGGCTCGGTCACTCGCAAGCCATGCGATATCGCCGAGTTAGCTCCATGTCTATAGGTACCACATAGATACGATCCATCCGGCCTCGCCAGACGCACGACAGCCACCACGGCCACGTTCGGGCTACGTCGTATTCGTCGTCCTGGTTAGTCCGGCGTGTGGGACCTCGCTCGTTTCGGAAGGATGCCCCCCCTCCCTATATACCCTCCTGTTACTATATACTACCGACCCACGTAGCCGCACTCTTTTTTCCCCGGCCCGCTCTTCCCTCACTCATCCCTCCCAGATGGATATCTACCAGCCGTAGACACACACAACACACATGCAGCGATATGGACCCCACCCACCACCCGCAGGCACTCATTTTCCCCCAATCTCCCACGCCATCGCTTCCTGCTGCTGCTGCCCCAGCCCCGGCCACATCTCGTCACCAGATTTACATCACTTGCCCCGATCCACACCCACCGGACATGACCGCCCCCCAGCCTCCATCCCCCCTATCCACTCGGATTGTCTCATGGATTTTAGAATCTAGGGAGCATATTTACTTTGCTTGGCCCACAGTCCACCCTAAGCCAAATCCACTCGATCTGATCCGATCATGTACCGCGCCAGGCCCCATTAATTGCCCTCCATCGTCCCTCCGAACCGAGAGCTAGTCTGTTCCTGGCGGCAGCAACCGGTGGGGACCTGTCGACCCGATCAGGCGTCCCCTGCCCCCCCTTGCCGCTTGTCTCCCCCCCCCCACGATCCGATTCCGTCACGTCATTACTCGTGAAATGGCTTCCCCCCCAGTCGCCCCTGTCCTGCCTTTCCGCAGTGGCAGGCTGTCATGGCAGAAAAACAACCCCCCCCGAAACTCCGAGATATGGCCAGTTTCCCTTGACCTCCCCTGTCTGCCTGTCTGTGTGTTCTGCACCCGACCTGGCCACAGAGGTGCCGAGGTATGACGGGCAGGTGGAAAGGAAACATGACGGCGAAAATACCAAATAACAGTGACTTGTCCACGACCGAGTCCGAGAAGAGAAAAGTACAAAAAGAGACAATTAACAATCCGTCTCCCGGACGGGTGCTTCTCCCCCCCCCCCGAACGCCGAGTGCGCCCTTGCCCTCCTGTGGGCATCATGCTGGTACTGATATGTACACGTTCGAACAGGTATCGACGTCGAATTCCATCGCACTCCCTGCCGGGTCCTCTTGTCCACCGTCTCAGCCTCCCGCTCTCGTTGGGAATGTCAATTCTTCTCCAGCCTTGACTGGTGCAGGATCGACCCCCACCCCCCCCTCCGCCGTCTTTATACTTCCCAATACTATCACATGGCAACACCACAAGACGCCGCCTCTCTTCTCGGTATAGTGTCGGCAATGTCGGATGGACCAGGGCCGGGTTGGGCGATTTTTCGACCGAGGAGATCGGAAGGGGTGGTGACAAGAGACATTACTGCACCGGCGTTCAGCCGCTTCGTGTCGAAGCAAGCCGATCGAGGCTGGTGGGGGATGACTCCCGACGAGACGGAGCCCGGCTCGGCCTTGCGTTTCTCTCCGTCGCCGAACTGGGGAGTCCATGCCACCCCCACAAAACCCGGTCGATTCGCTTCGGGCTACTACTGCTCCGCTCGCTGATGGTAAAAAACAAGATAAGAAAAACGGGGAACGGGGAAAGACCATGGAGGCGCATCAGGTGGTCGATGGACCATGCCTTGTCGGACGCGGTCGCGAGTGTGGTGTAGTGGTGGTGGTGCAGGGGCAGTGGTCGGTGCAGGGGCAGTGGTCGGTGCAGGGTAGAGGCAGTGGTCGTTGCGATAAGAGGGGGAAGGGGGGTCATCCATAAACGTGGCGGTGATGTAGACCAAGGCTAGACATCGGTCATCTCGGTGTCGTCGTCGTCGTCGCCAAAGTCGATCGGCCCGACCACGTCGTCGTTCGGGCCCCAGCTGCCCTCGAACTCGGTGGCGGCAGCTTGGCGCCGGCGGGCGACCCACACGAGGCCGGCGGAGCCGAGCAGCTGCTCGACCGTGGGCCGGTCCTTCGGCTCGGGCGCCACCATCCACCGGAAGAGCTGGTCCAGGGAGGCCGGGTGGTGCATGTCGGCCATAAAGGCGGGCGGCGTGGCCAGCTCGGCGCGCTTGCCAGACCCGAACAGGCTGCTGCTGCTGCGGCTGAGGCTGGTCGAGGTGCCGGCACGGCGGCCTCCGGGGCCGGGCCGGCTGCCGAGATCGGTCGCGAGCGCGCTGAGGCCCGGGGTGACGGGGGCGCCCAGCGCGTCGCGGAGCGGCTGGGTGGCCGAGGCCAGCGTCAGCGGGGGCACGTCCGAGAACTGGCCGCTGCGCAGGTCGGTCCAGGTCGGGCCGTTGTGGGGCAGGAAGACGTTGCAGGACATCTCGAGCAGGATCAGGCCGAGGGCGAACATGTCCGATGGCTTGTCGACCCGGCCGTTGAGCACCTCGGGCCCGATGTACTCGCGGTCGCCCTCGGCGTCGGCGTCGGCCGGCGCCGGCCACGCCAGGGCGAGGCCGAAGTCGGCGATCTTGAGGATGCCGTCATGCGAGATCAGCACGTTGGCCGGCTTGAGGTCGAGGTGGATGAAGCCGGCGTGGTGGATCTCCTGCACGCCGAGGCCGAGGTCGTGCAGGACCTTCCAGAGCCGGAAGTCGTCGAGCCGGCCGGTGCGGCCGACCTCGCGCAGCCAGGCGTCGAGGGTGCCGTTGTCGCAGAACTCGGTCTGGATGTACAGGTGGTTTCTAGCCTCCCAGCTGTCCACGTACCGAACCACGTGCTTGGCAAACGTGAGGCTCTGCAGGACGGCCACCTCCTGCAGCTTGAACTCGCGGTCCTTGATGCCGCGGTACGGGTGCCGGCTCTTCTTGATGGCGTAGACCCGGTCCGGCTGCTTCGGGCCGAAGATGGCCAGCGGTCCGGCCGGGGTGGCGCGGGCGCCGGCGGCGACCACGCGGAACACGGACGAGAACTCGCCCTTGCCGACGGGCTCGATCTGGGTGAAGCGGGCGGCGAGGTACTCGTCTACCTCGACGTTGGCGAGCCGGGGGTTGTTGGCCGGAATGGCGGACCTGCCGGGGTGGCGGCCCCGCCGGTCCGACGTGGTCGGGGTGGCCGGGGTGGTGCTCGGCGTCGGACCAGCGCCAACCGGCTGCTGCTGTTGATGACAGGCCGAGGCCGGCCCGACATCGGTGGGCGAGCGCCGATGGACCGAGAGGCGGGTGGGGTCGGGCCGAGTCGGACCGGAGCGCCGATCATGGGGGTCCTGGTGGTGGGACGCCGGAGTGTGGGGACTCGGAGGGCCTACCGGGCTGGCTACCATCAGGCCGGAACGGGTCTTAGTAAGGGCTGGCTTCAGGTCGTGCCGATCCTGCTGCTGGTGCGGAAACGGAGGCTGCGGCGGGGGCTGGCGCTGCTGCTGGGACTCGCGGTCCTGCTGCTGGGCCGTGGTCTGGTCGCCCGACCAGCCGGCCTTGCCGGCCTTGCCGGCACTGCCGGCAGTGCCGAGGGGCGAGGGGGGCGGCCCGAGCCGGGCTCTCGAGGCCGCGACTAGCGACGACGAAGATGAGGTGGCAACCAGACCAGGCGGCGCGGCACACTTGGGCTCGGCCGGGGGGACGCCGTGGCCGGCGGGGGGGGCGGGGCCACTGCTCCGCAGGCCTCGGCCGGTGAGGGGGTTCCAGGACGCGGACGCTGTCTTGTTCATCATGGACGACGTGGACGAGGAAGCCAACTTACACAGGGGGCCATCTTCGCCGCCGGCCCGTCCGCTGCGCCGGAACCGACTCGCGGTGGGGCTGTCTAGCGGCTCCATGTCGGCCGCGCGAGGAGAGCCGGCCGCCGCCGCCGCCGCGAGGCTGCCGTGGCTCCAGCCGGAGGAGGGCCGGGTCGGCGTGGGCGGCGGCATGTCGTCAAAGTCCGGCCGAGAGGGCATCGGCGAGAAGGGCCGCGGGGGCGGGTACGGCCGCGCGCCTGAGGCCGGCGCCGCCGTGTCCAGGCGAGGAGTCTCATCCGGGTCGGGGTCGAGGAAGATGGTGCCGCGTCTAGCGGTCGCGCGTCCTCCGGCGCCGCCGGCGAAGCGCTGGAACAGGCCGAGTCCCTTGGCGGGCCGGCCGTCGAGTCCGGGCCCGTCTTCGTCTCCCGGGGCCTGTGGCCCGGTCATGTACACGCCCGGCTTGAGGGGCGTGTCGGGCGGGAAGATGGCGCGTCCGGGCCGCTTGCCGGCGCTGCTAAAGCCGAGCGGGGGCGGGAACGTGTTGAAGGTAGGCTTCTTGCAGGGCGTGTCCGGCACGACTGGCTTACGGTCGAACTCGATCCGCTCTGGGTTGCGGTTTACCTTGGAAATGAGGCCGGTGGAGCCAAAGGCGATGGGCCACGGCTTGGCGGTGCCGGGCCGGGGCGTGGCCACGCCCCCAGAGCCGTCCGAGTCGAGGTAGGTCGGGTGGCCAGGTCGGATGGTGCCGTACGGCATGGACTTGGAGAAGTTGGTCGGCACGCGGGGCCGGTCGGCCGCGGCGGCGGGAGCCACGGTCGAGGCCCCGGCCGCCGCCGTTTCGCCCATCCGGCCGGCCCCCAAGGTCGATCCGGCCCCGCAGCTCCCCCCGATCGGCGGCTGAATCCGGCTCAACCCATTCACTTTCGCCTCTCGCAACCCGCCCCGCCGGCCGGGGACCGCCCCCGGTGCGCCCCATCCATGCTCGATCAGGGTGGCGACCGGCTCCTGGACTTGGGTCTCGGGCGGCGGTAACCTTCAATTTCC
>JAOYNC020089088.1:0-44397 GCA_025802115.2 Bertia moriformis
TAGCACAGAGCCGCCCGGGTCGCGCGGTGGCGGTGGCGGCGGTGGCGGCTCGGCCATGACCGGCACGGCAGCCGCACCGGGATCGTCATCCTCCGGCGGCGGCGCGGGGGCCGGCACCGGCACCGCGTCCCCCTCCGCATCGGCGATCGCGGCATCCCGATCCCGGATCACGTTCGCCAAGGGGGACGAGGTCGCATTCAAACCCAAGCCGACAAGTGGCGAGACCGGGTCGGACTGGATTCTGGGCGAGGTGGCTCAGGTTTCGGGCGAGGGCAAGAGCCGGCGCTACAAGGTGATCGACGTGGAGCCGGACGAGGCGGCGCAGCAGAAGGAACACCGGTCATCGGCCTCGAGCATGATTCCGATCACGCCCGAGGGCCGGGTCGGTTCCCTGCCACCGTGGGAGCCGGGCAGCACGGTGCTTGCGTTGTATCCTAACACGACGACGTTTTACAAGGCCGAAGTTGTCAGCGGTGGCGGGGGCACGTCCCGGCGCGTGGACCTCCGGTTCGAGGGGGAGAACGATAGTAACATGATCTTGCAGGTGGAGCGGCGGTTCGTGTTGGAGTATAGGCCGTGAGGGGGGGCGATGATGAGGATTGGTTTGGTTGAACTGATGGTAATTGGCAGCCGGTATGACGATGCTTGGTCTGGTCGGGATTCATAGTGATTGACTGCGGTATGATGATGCCTGGTTTGGTCAGGATTTATGATAATTGACAGTGGGCTCATCATTGGGCTTTTCAGGACTGGTAACAATTGACAGCAGTGTAGTGCTGCTTCTTTTATTTTTTTTTCTGGCTGGCTGGCCAGGATTGGAAGTGGTGATGTGTGGTTGGTAGTAATGGCTGACCAGGCTTGTCTCGGGTCAACTGGGATTGGCGATGGTATATAGGTGGGCAGTCCTTGGTTTGGCTTGGGTTGGTTCGCGTAGACTCGGATCGGCTGACTGCGGAGTGGGGTTGTCTGCCAATGGCTGATATCTCGCCGAGCTCATGTCTGCTGCGCTTACCTGGCAGGTAGTTGGTTCTATCCGACCTAGGCTTGGAGTGACGATGGTGGTAGTGGAGTGATTCGGGCTGGCTGTCTGGCTTATGGAGCCATGCTGTCTGTGGGTAGTCATTCCTCGACCGGCAAGCAGATGGCAACCAGTTCAAGCTGTGTAGCCGCAGTCCGTCCCTCCCTGGGCTAGTAGATCGGATCGAATTTGACTTGGTCAGTCAGTCAGTCAGTCTCCCTGTCTACTCAGCTAGCAGATCAATTCCGGCCTTGCCGGGTCATGTCGTCCTCCTGCTCAAGCGGGCCAGGCAGCAGACGCCACTATTAGTTGGTCGTCGCATGGCTAGCCACCTGCCTCCATGCTCGGCTAGGTAGCAGCAGCAGCGGCACCGGCCATGCTGCTGCTTGGCCATGCCCATGCCATGGCATATCCCCGCCCCGTTGCTGGCTGGCTGACTGGCAAGCAGGCTATGCGCTCCAGACTAGTCATGCCATGGCGCTTTGCATCCCCAAGTGTCTCATAGACCATTTCCTCCAGGCCGGTCAAGCCATGGCATGTCCTCGTACCCTTACCTGGCTGGCTGGCTGGCTGCTCCAGACCAGCCATGGCATGGTGGCTGACATCCATCCTTACCAGTGGACCAATTCTAACCGGGTCATGTCATCATCCTCGCGTGGCTGGCAAGCAGATGAGTCCTGGCCAGTCATATGTGGCAGCACCCCACTCGCCAGCCACTGGCGGACCCGTCTGGTCGAGTATGTAGCGGTGCTCGGTCGACTAGCAGAACGGACGATCCTGGCAGACCAGATGGAAACTGGCAGATTCGATGGATCTGCCTGCCAACCTATGATTCGGTCAAGTAGGCCAGCCAGTCGTAGAGCGCCCCAGTGTCAGGTGGGCCAAGTATGGCGCTCAGAGCGCCTTTATCAGCTTGAGATTGTATCTTGTGTTGATCTGCTCTCCCCCTATTTCTGGGAGAGATCCCATCCTATTTATGCTCAATGGGAGCTTCTGATACGCCATCTGCTGAGCCCGCGTTGATGACCTCATTGACGCGGGAAACCCTGATCTGCTTCTATGATGACAGCACTATCGCCCATCGCGCTCCACATTGAGCTGATCAGGCGACTGATCCTGCGATCAGCATGTTTTCCCTGCTTCTGCCCATGGAGCAACGGAATAGATCTCGGTCTGGGCCCAGAGCGGGCCCAGATCCCTGTAGGGCGCGTCACACCTGCCAGGCGTGCCACACCACATATAGTAGGTGGCGGCTCACCTCTATAGACTATACAAGACCATTTCATTCTCGAGTAGTCTCACTAGGGTCCAACTGTGCTATAGATCACTAGTGAGCATGGATGCCCCTAAGCAGCGGAACAGCATCAGCAAGCCCTCTTGAGAGCATCAGCAAGTACTATCAACAGAACTGGCCAACACTTACTCTTGAGAGCAGGCCGAGCACACCTCAAGAAGCACCGAGAAGCACACCTTAAGAAGCACCAACCCCTCCAAGGGCACACTTCCCCTCTGCTTGGAGCACACCTTGGAGAATGGCTGATCAAACCTGTCAGCTCCACACTACTGGCGGCATGTGGGACAGGCCTGCAAGTCACAAGAACACTAGCAGACGCCATCATCAGGCCCGTGCTTACCAGTCCCGTGCCAATCAATCGGGCAGCTGTCAGGCTCGTGCTATGGAATCTCACGCTACTCCTCACTACTCCTCACGAGCAGACAAGGCCCACATGTGCCACATTGCCAAGCAAGGTCATACATAGTCTGCTCTGGACCAATCATCCATCTGATTTTGTTCTGTCTTTGTTCCTGTCTCATTCCATTCTGTCTGGGTTCCCGTCTCAATCCATCCCAGCCAATCTCTCTCTCCATATGGCACCCCCCTGTCCAATCTGATCCATCCTTGTTCCAACCAGAGATCCAATCCCCTTCCGATCACTATCGAATGTGACAAAAGAAGACAAAGCAACCAGGTGTTGGTGGCAATATCCCTTTTTCCATGTCATGGCTCCGTGACCCGTGCTGAGCTCATCTGGGTGTTGAGAAATGGAAAAAAAAGACGGTCAAAGAGGACGGGGACAGCAGTCATGGCCAGATGGGCAGCTCCTCCAAAGCTAGCGCCGGCGGTGTTTGTATAACCAATTGGAAAAGGTTATCGGCGACCTCATGCAGTCAAAGTCAATGTCCTCATCGTCGCTGTCAGGCAGGACCCCACCCAGGCCAGAGGGAGCTGATGGCTGCTGCGTGGTCGCAGTGGCAACGCCAGCCCCAGTTGCAGTTGTAGTTGCAGCCGCGGCTTGATCGTGGGACGTCGGAATGGCCGCAACTGGATCATTCTGCAGAGTCTGGCCGGCCGGCGGCTGGTTGTTCCGGGGTTGACTGATCAGCTGATGGCTCTGGGTGCCGCTGTTCTGGAGTTGGCTTCTCGGGTGATGGCTCTGGGCGCTGTTGCTCTGGACTTGTCCGATCGGCTGATGGCTCTGGATGCCGTTGTTCTGGGGTTGGGTTCTCAGGCCATGGTGCTGAGGGCCATTATTCTGGACTTGTCCAATCGGCTGATGACTCTGGATGCCGTTGTTCTGGAGTTGGCTTCTCGGGTGATGGTGCTGAGGGCCGTTGCTCTGGAGTTGTTCCATCGGCTGATAGCTCTGGGTGGCGTTGCTCTGGAGTTGTTCCATCGGCTGATAGCTCTGGGTGCCGTTGTTCTGGACCAGCTGCTGCAGCTGGAGCTGGAACAGGCGCTGATACTCCTGGAACGCAGGGTCCTGGAACAGGGCGCCAATCTGCAGATCCTGTTGCCGCGTCTGATGTTGGGGCTGCAGGTGCAGGTGCAGGTGCTGCTGCTGCTGCCGATTCCACTGGGCTTGTCCCGGAGCAGAGGGCAATGGGGCAGCCATCACGCTTGGGCCATCCGGCCCCGCACGGGCGCCACCCTATGGCGCTTGAGCGGGGCCCGACTGCGCCATCCCGTGGCCATTGTTGTTCTGCAGGGCGGGAAACTCAAGCGCCTGGTTCCGGTCTCGCAGCTGCTGGTTCTCACGCTGGAGTCGCTTGACCTCAGCGCGCAGCTCGCCAGTTGTGCGGGCACTGTTGCCATCACCACTGTCCTGGCGCCTGCGCTTCCTGCCCATGTGTCCGCGCTGCTCGTGCCGGCCGTGTCGCTCGTGCGGCGGCTGCTGCTGGTCGTCGTCGTTATTGCCATCGTCATCATCATCGTCGTCGTCGTCATCCTCCTCCTCCTCCTCAGCTTCTTCGGCCTCCTCACGAGAGGCAGGCTCGTCAACGGCCTGCTGCAGCAGAGTGGGGCCCTGTGGGGCGGGCTGGCCAGATCCAGATCCGGACCCGGACCCGGATGCTTCTTGGCCGTCTGGTGATGGGGCGTCGGCATGGACCCGGCGCAGGTGTTCTTCGAGATTCTCCCGCCGGGAGAAGGGCCTGCCCCGGTGGCGGATGCAGCTGGCATGCGGGCAGATGTATAGTCTCTTGGGGCCACCGAGCGTGCCGTGCACCTCCCTCTTGTGCCGAACCAGCCCGCCAAAGTACGTGAACCCGAGAATCTGGGTGCACCCGTCGACGTCGCACCGGTATGGGCGCGCGTGCTTGTCCACGTGCTTGCTACATTGGGACGAGCCGGCGCCGTTAGCCGGATTCTTTTTCCACCCAATAAAAGGGCGAGGGGCCGGGAGGGTAAGGAGGGGGTGGTGAGGTGATGCGGGGAAAGGGGGGAGACCATACTTCCAATCGGACCTGCGCCGGAAATGGCGCACATCTTCCTGGCACGTGGGCCAGTCGCACACAAACATGCCATCGGCCCGGCGCGGCGGAGTGCGCTCTGATCTAGAGAGGCACATGGACGCGCACGGGACCGTGGCAGAGGCGCGGCTGCCCTGGTCCGCCTGCCCGGCCATGTTCATGCTGGCCAGCTGGGCAGGTCCCGTGGCCGAGTCTTGCAGGCCTGACGCATCATCGTCGTCATCGTCGTCATCGTCATCATCGTCGTCATCGTCGTCGTCATCGTCATCGTCGTCGTCGTCGTCATCGTTATCACCATAATCGTCGTTGTCGTCACCGCCCCCATTGTGGTCGTCCGGTCTCTCGTCACCCCCCCCATTGCCATCATCCGGATGCGCCACAGCTGCGCGCAGATCATGCGCGCGCAGCTGCGCCATCCGGTCCGGCTCGGGGCTGCCGCCCGGACCCAGCCCCTGCTGGTAGCCGGTGCTCATTGTTGCTGCCTCCCGGTTGAGGCGACGAGGCGGTGCGGTTTGGCAAAGAGGGCTGGGGGGTGCGAGTTGGGGAGAAGAGAGGAGGAGGGGGGATGGTCGAACCGGCCAGAAGGGTGATGGGGCCGGTGGGCGACTAAAATAGGCCCGGCCGCCGGGTGGAGCCCGGGATCCCCGGGGGTCACCTGCTCGGCCAGGCAGCCTTGGAGCCGGCCAGGCCGGCCAAGGTCAGATGGCCCGCCTGCCGCCTGCCGTCTGCCGACTGCCGACTGCCGACTGCCGACTGCCGACTGCCGACTGCTGCCTGGCGAGGCAGAGAGAATGGGCAGATGATGGGCCACGCCGAGCACAACGACTCAAACAATGAGGCCTCACCGAGACAATAGTGGCTGAGAGTAGGATCAGGTCGATTGGGTAAACAAGCCAGGGTGGGCTCAAGCTGGGCAAGAGGTAAACCAAGGTTAGTTTCTGTAGGAGGGCGGGGGCACTGATGCCAGCCAATTCATAACTATACCCGCAGGCAGCAGGCAGCAGAAACAGGAGTGGCCCAGCTTCCCACCTGAAATCATGGGCCTCGAGGCCAAAAGTGAGGGGTGGTCGTGATTGGCTTGTACTCGTGCAGGTCTCTGCTGGAGGGTGGGCAGAGACCAGGGTTCCGCAGGTTGGATATGGGGGAATAGGCCGAGTTGGGAATTAGCCTGATTAGCGGCGGCCTTGTAGCTGAAGATTCGCAGGCCGCTAGGCTGTCGGACCATCTGGCGACCTGACGGCCTGGCCCTGGTGACCTTGCAGCCTGGCAACCTGGCAGTCAGTCATACTGCCCTGTTTTTGTTGCCCTCGGCATGGGCATGATGGGCATGGTGACAATGGCCTCTTGGCCTCGACAATGGCAGTGCGGCCTGACAAGCCGCAGTCTCAAAAAAAATTGGAATAAAATGAGGAAAAAATGGGGGGAAAAAATGGAAAAGAAAATGGAAATAAATGGTAATAAAAAAGGAAAGAAAATGGAAAAAAATGGAAAATGGAATTTACTCAATAGGCCGGCAAGACTGGCTCCGAGGCAGACATCTTACCTGTCGCTTTTGCCAAGGTGGGCCGAGGTTGGGAGGGGTGAATGACCTCTCCCACCCATTTTCAGCATGCTGAAAATGGGTGCTGAAAATGGGTGAACCAGACAGTGCACCCATGGGGCTTGGCCGGTGCCTGTCTGTCTGTCTGTCTGGCCTGGCTGGCTGGCTGTAGTGGGCTCTCTGGCCAGGTGCCGGCGACCTGTGCCGGTGGCCGGTTGGCCTTGAGGGTCGGGGTTGGCCGTGGATCGGGCAAAGCCCCGCCGCTTGGCGGCAGGCGACGGCAGAGATGCGCTGCGCTGCTCGGCGGCAAGTCGCCGCCTGCAGAGACGCACCGCTTAGTCGCCTCTGGCAGTGCATGCCAAGTCAATGGCCAAGTTGCCGATCGGGATGCCAACATGAAATGTGAGCAAATCGCGACCGGAAGGCGGGGTGGGTCAGTGGTTTTGGAGGAGGAGAAAAGAGAAAAAGAAATGCTTGGTGGGAAAAAAAAATTGAAGTGTGGAAAAAGATAAAATATGGCCGCCAGCTAAACCCCGAGGGGGTTTGGGTTATTTTGTTTTTTGTGGCCCGAGCACCGACCAGCAGCAGGGTGGGCCAGATGGCCAGGCCCAAGCTTCATTGCGGCTATCATCCTGGCCGGGACCTGCAGCACAAACAAATATCGTGCAAGCCAAGCCGAGCAGATCCCAAGCTCACCTTCACCATGCTGGTCCGCCCGGCTGCTGGTGCCGGTGCTCCGGGCCCGAACACCGCTTGGGCCCTGCGCTTATGCACTTGAGATTGACCCTGGCGCAATGGGGCTCAGCAGATACCAGAATGGGAAGAGGACCCCGCCCTCCCCTCTCTGCACTTGCACCTTTTTTTTTGCAATATCTACAAACTGCCGGCCGCTACATCGACATCTACCTGAGATATATATACGACACAAAGATCCCAATCAAGACAAAAGAGCCGGCCATCCATTGCCGGCCCCGCCCGAGTCTGGCCATGGCTCTGAATCCAGCCTATTCAAGCAGCACCAGCCCCAGCCCTTCCCCACCAGCCGAATGCTCGCCCGCCCGCCCAATTGGCTGCCCTGACTCGGCCCGCCATCATGGCGATGGCCATGACCATGACCATGGCCATGGCGATATCAATGGCCGCCCCAGCAGACTCCCCGTCGCCCATGCTGGCCAGAAACCCGACCTGGAGGCTGCCTCCCCGCCCGACGTCGCCGACGTCGCCGACTGCCCCGACTGCGCCGACTGCCCCGACGAGATCGACAGCCCCGACGAGATCGACGCGGTATACCGGTGAGTGACGCAGTCCCCCACTAAATGGCCAGACTCCAACCGTCGCTGCCCGCGCTCGCCGCCGACAGCAAGCTGGACCGCCGCATCCTGCCTGCCCTCTGGGTCCTCTACTTCCTCTGCTCCGCCATCCGCTCCAACATCGGCATCGCCCAGACCATGAACGTCGACGTCGGCCACGACCTGGTCTCGGTCCTGCGCCTCCGGCCGCGCGACACCTCGACCGCGCTCGCCCTCTTCTACGTCTCGTACGTCCTGTTCGACCTGCCGTCCAACCTCGTGATGAGCCGGCTGAGCGCGCGCGTGTGCATGGCCCGCATAGTGGTGGCCACCGGCGTGGTCGGCGCCTGCCTGGCCGCCGCCCGCGCCGCCTGGAGCCTCGACCTGCTGCGGTTCCTGCTCGGCGCCGTGGCCGCCGGCATGTGGCCCGGCATGGCCTACTACCTCTCCCTGTTCTACCCGGCCGAGCGGACCGCCCGCCGGATCGGCATCTACTTCACGGCCGCCCAGGTGTCGGCCGCCGCCGTCGGCCTCGTTAGCGCCGCGTTCCAGCTCATCGACGGCGCCGGCGGCCTGACCGGGTTCCAGTCCATGTTTCTGGTCTACGGCCTCGTCGCCGTCGCCGTCGGCATCAGCCTGCTGTGGTGGCTGCCGGATAGACCCCGGGACCTCCGATCTCAGGCCCCTCCCCCGCGGCCCCCTCCCTCGCAGGCCCCTCCCTCTCGGCCCCCTCCCTCTCAGCTGGCCGGGCCCCCGACGGCCGGCCCGGAAGGGATGGGGCAAGACGAAAAAAGTAGCCGGTGGCGGCGTCTGCTGCCGCGCACGCCCGAGGCCCTCACTGGCCGCGATGCCGACGTCCACCGCCGGGACATGCGCCGACGCGGCCACCGCCGCCCGGGCCGGGCCTGGACCGTGCGCGACCTCGGCCGGGTCCTGCTCGACTGGCGCATCTGGCCGCTGTTCTGCATGTACTTTGGCGTGGTCGGGGTCGGCATTGGGATCCAGCTGTACGGGTCCGTCATCATCGCGTCCATCAAGCCGGACGCCACCGACATCGTGGTCAGCCTGTTGTTTGCACCGATCTGGATGGTGCGTGCTGGTTCTGTCTGTCTGGGCCGGCCGGCCGGTCTGGCTGATTGTCTGATTGGCCGACGACTGACTGGCACTCAAACTAGCTCGACCTCATCGCCATCCTCGTGGTAACCCCGATCGCGGACCGGCACCACCGCGCCCGCCCCCTGCTCTTCTCCTTGTCGGTGCTGGTCCAGATCGCGGGCCTGCTGCTCGTCGCGCTGGCGCCCCCGTCCCGGCCGTGGGCCCGCTACGCGGGCCTGCTCGTGGTCGGCATCGGCCTCGGCCCCACCGTGCCGATCTGCATGGCCTGGACCTCGGCCGTGTTCCAGCGCCGCCACGGCGAGGTCGGCGTGGCCGCCGCGACCGCGCTCGTGTCCGGGCTCGGCAACCTCGGCAGCGTCACGACCACGTACGCGCTCTACGGCGGCTGGCCGGCCGACGCGGCCCGGGGGTACCGCGGCAGCACCTTTGTCATGGTCGCGATCCTGGCCGTCAGCGCCGCCAGCAGCCTCGTCATGTGGGCCCTGCTCAACGTATTCGCCAGCCAGCGGAGCGGCACGGTCGCGACCCGCGAGGGGGGCGGGCCCGAGGCCGAGAATGACGGCGCCGCCGCCGCGAGGATGGTGTATCAGGGTGGCGGCGCCTCAGATGACCGGCCTTGAGATCGCAAGTCTGGGGCCGGATTTCGACATGACAGCGACCCGGAGCATCGACCCTCGATCTGATCCTCGATTGCGCACCCGCACGCTTATAATCATCCCGCCATGGCTGCGTTCTCCGCGTCGGCTGCTCTTTTTTTTTGACGGCTCTTTTCCGAGTCGACTCCTCTTTTCCGAATCGACTGCTCTTTTTCTCTGAGCCGGCCATTTTTTCCCTCGTTTTTCTTCCGCCGTTTGCTCTTGGTCACCTCATCTCGTCATTACATGTTATCAGTAGGAACCCCCCATTTGTAGTCTTTTTCTACGCGCGTGCGCGCCTCCGTGTTCATCAAGAGTCAGACATACACAGAACAGCAAAAGGGCCGCTGCGCCATTACTGCCGGATGGGGCGGGGCCGACCATGCCGATGCGCTATCGTCCGGGGGGGGCCTTAAGGGTAAGGTTCTTATGGGGCCGGGCTGACCGGGTCACCCTCGGTCGTCACCAGATCGGGATATATTCGCGAACAGCAGCACCGCGGGTGGGGTTTGCTGCCTCCGAAATGTTCCGACAAGGCCAGTTCCGGGAGCGCACCAGTGTTATTGGCGTCTCTGGAGAGTGCTGGTGCAGGCGCTGGGACTGGAGGTTTTGCTACTGGTGGTAGGTGGTGGCGCTGGTAGTGTCGCCAGGAGTGGTGCTGCTGATCCTGTTGTCTGCACTCACCGACTGTAATCTTATTTTTGCGCACTCCAGACAGCGTATGAGGGTCAGCTACCATGTTCGCGATGGGCCCGGCGCCCGGCACCGTGAACGTCTCACGGCAGCAGACCCTCACCGCCGTCCCAGCCTACCAAATCCACCCCCTTCCCGCTGCTGCCGATACATACATACATACGCCCATCCGCAGCCAAGGCCCAGTCGACTGGGGGCGGCGGCGGACGGCCCTCCGCTGGCCAGGCTCGGATCGCCGCCAGAACCCATCCATAGTGCCCTGCTTTCCCTGCCAAGGTGCAATCCCCATTTGTAAGCATCCGAGGCCGTCGGCCAGGAGAGATTATCAATCTCTCCTGGCGGGATGGTGTGCCCCCTCCGGCCACCTGGACGACGATGCGGAAATGCAACTCCCCTTGTGGCTATCTGCGTGCCATCACTAATGGCCGCGTGCCATCACTAACGCCCTCGCGTCCGGCCTGCACGTCCTCCACATAACGAGGCCCGCACGCCACCCCCGCCGTAACCGTCAGAGCGCGCGCTGCGGGGTTTGTAATCCGATCGCTTACATATCGCCCCTCCTCCCCCTCCTCCCCCGCTCTTCCGCCGAACACCTCATCGTTGCACCCTGCTCCGTGCCGCCGGTTGTGGTGGGGAAGGGAGAGAGTCCGGATGGCGTGATTAAATCGCTCGTCCAGACCAGCGACCCACCCGACCTGGCCCATCAGGATAAAACCCCGCTGCCCCTCTCTGCTCTTCCCTCGTCCGACTCCCGCACACCACCACTTGGCTTGGACAAGCAGATGCTCAGAGCTCCTGCCCGCACTCTCTACGCCGCCACACTCAAGCAACCACCAACGGCTGCCCTGCGTCGCCTCATCTCGCCCACCTTGCCCATCTCGCCCACCTTGCCCATCTCGCCCCCCTTGCCCATCTCGCCCATCTCGGCCGTACCCCCGCCCGCATCCTACTCTGTCATCATGTCTGCCCAGCCTGCCTCCACCACCAAGGGTGCCGGGGCGCCGCCCCAGTCGCCCTACCACTCCCTGTATACCGACGAGACCCCCGAGGAGGTCCGCTCCGCCCCCGGCCTGCACCTGATCACCCAGTCAACCCCCAACGGCAAAAAGGTCCAGATCCTGCTCGAGGAGCTTGCGCTGCTGTACGGCACCGAGTGGACGACCTCGTTTGTCAACATCTCCACCAACGAGCAGAAGAAGGACTGGTTCCTGCGCATCAACCCGAACGGGCGCATCCCCGTCGTCATCGACAACGCCAACCCCGCCGGCCCGCCGTGGCCCGTCATGGAGACCTCGGCCCAGCTGGTGTACCTGCAGGAGCGCTTCGACCGCGACAACGTCCTCTGGTTCCAGGACCCGATCGAGCGCAGCCAGGCGGTGCAGTGGCTCTTCTTCTGGCACGGTAGCGGCGCCCCCTACGTGGGCCAGGTCGGCTTCTTCACCCGGCTGACGGAGAAGATCCCGTACGCGATCGAGCGGTACCGCAACGAGTCCCTGCGCGTGTTCGGTGTGCTCGAGATCCACCTGTCGGGCAAGTTCACGGGCCAGGCGCGCGAGTACCTGGCCGGGGCGGGCGCCGGCAAGTACTCTATCGTCGACATCGCCACCTGGCCGTGGATCACTATCTGGTCCTCGATCTCCGTCTTCAAGCAGGAGGACATGGATAAGTTCCCGCACCTGCTGAAGTGGGTCGACCGCATCTCGCAGCGGCCGGCCGTGAAGACGGGCATCAGCAGCAAGTACGCGCTGCCGGAGGGGAAGTAGGGGGCCGAGGCCTGGACTTGATGACGAGAGGTGGCGGCGTTGCGGCAGCTAGCTAGCCAGCCAGTTTGGCAGGATCGTCCAAAGTAATGAGACCCAAGATCCTGTGACGCAACTGGCCATCATGGCACGTACCCCCTGCCCTTCCCCTGCCTGGTCTATGGGTAGAGCACAGCGAGTGATGGTAAATAAGATAAAACTGAGACCCGAAACGGCTGGCTGGGGAGCACCGTCCGCGTTGCAGCAGAGCTGAGGAATCGTTGGTCGCGTTGCAGGATGGAGAGGGACAGCCGACGCAGCGCCTTGTGGTTGGTCCGATCCGACCGTCGCCAGCCAGCCAGCCAGCCTGCCCCACCAGCAGCAGAAGAAGCAGCCCACCCCGCCTCCTCCCTGCCCCACCGCGCACAATAAACCCCACCATGGCCAAACTTCTAAATTGAGCAGGCGACATAAAAGAGACCATCGAGGCCTCTCTGCCCATCGACAATGGCCTCGTCTGGACCTGGCCTATTCCTCCCCTCGTGTCTCTCTCTGTCTCGCTCTGCTCTCCATTCTCTCTAATACGTTTCCTTGAATCTTTTCTTGCTTCGCTCCCGCAGCCGGCTGTGCCGAAGACCATCCGTATAATTAGCTGCCATTTTTTCTCCTCTTGATGACCGCAAGACCAGCCCGTTTTGAGATTATCTCTGATATTTACTCAAGCACCAAGTCACTGACGGATTCACATATACTTATATCAACTTACCCGGCCCGAAGGAAACGTCCACGCCTCTCTTAGCTCATCCCCCCCAAGAGAAGCGTACACACTTCACTCAGCTCACCCGTCCCCCCGAGAAACCATACAGTGATATCTCAACTCATCCTCCCAGAGAAACGTGCAACCCTTTCTCAACCTCCCGAGGAGACCATACACATCTCAACTCGCCCGCCAAGCGACATACATACGTCAACTTGTCCCGGCACACATCTCACGAGGAACCAGGAGGAGATCCATGATGCGTCCCCCCACAACCGTCCTCGTCGCCCTCCTGGCTATCATTACCTTCTCCAGCGCCAACCCGATAGACGACGGCGCCCCCGCCCCCGTCTTCCAGAGCGCCCCGGCCGGTGCGACCCCATCACCGGCCACCGACACGACTGCCACCCCCTCTCCCGAAGCGAGCGTCGTCGTCCCCCCGCCGGCGGCCGGCCCCCCTCTGGTCCCGGCCGCCACCGCTGTCGTCGCCGCTGCGGCGCCTCCCGCCGGAGGCCCCCGTCAGCCGCAGGCAACCCCCGCCCCCCCCGCTCCCCCCGCCGCGGACCAGGACGCTGCCCTTGCCCAGATGGGCTACTACCAGACCACGTATTACTCGTGTGTCACCTGGCCGGCGACGGTCCGGTGCGGGTGGCACGAGCAGCTGATGCACCTCCCCTCTGCCGGTGCCAGGACCGGGGCCGGGGTCGCGCCCGCGGTCGTCGTTGCGGCGGTGGCGGCGGTGGCGTGGCTGGCTGTGCTTGCCTAGATGGCAAGCCGATGGACATGATCGATCTGGATTCTGAGGTGTGGTGTAGAGTGTTGACGAGAAAGAACCGTGATACCCGGGATGGACTGCTGGCCGGTCCGACCATGCCGAATGAGCAAGTAGAAGTGGACGATTAGAAATCAGATACCACAAAAAGTAATTTCTGCACCGTGCCCCTGCCCCCTCGCCTGTCCCATCCTCTGGTTCTGGAAACTCGTCAACTAGTTTAGCATGCGAAACTATGCATGGGAACCCAGCTGTGCCCTACGTGCCATTGGGCCGAGGAGAGCGGCACTCTCAAAAAAATGGCCAATCGTGTCGCATGCCTCTGCCCTCCAATCTGCCTCACAACCCACTTGAACGGCGGCGGCACCCGCCCAAACTGACCCCGCCTCTCCCTTGCCCCCGACTTCCAGTACTCATACTCCAGATCTTTTCCGTCACCTGCCCCTCCGTCGCCTCCAGCTCCGACGTGAGCACCAACACCCCAGTCTCAAGCACGTACTGGTCCTGGAGCAGGACCGGCTCCCTAAGCCGGCCCGGTTCTTCCTCGGCCAGGTCGCGGACCGCTCCCGGGTCCACCGCCAGGTTGTAAAGCTGCCACCGGTCCGCCCCCTTCAGCTTCGGGATGCAGTCGATCTTCCAGTCGCCCCTTTCTGGCCGCGGCCTGGCCCGACGTCTCCCATCCCTGCACGAGCTCGAGCTCGTGTACGCGGGCCGCGACCGGCGCCAGCGATTTGCCGCGGGATGCCACCGCCTCCCGGTCCTGGTAGAGCGGGGCCGGGTGGGCCACCCCGGCCAGCTCGAGCATGGTCGGGGCCAGATCCATGCCGGTGACGAACACGTCGGCGACCGAGCCGGCCTTGTCTGCCTCCTAGAGGCCGGTGGGGAGCTTGCAGATGAAGGGGACGCGGGTCCCGGCCGCGGTCGTGTACGCCTTGTAGAGGCCAGAAGGCACCGTGGCGGCCAAGGCCCATCGGGCGCCGTATCAGACGAAAGAGCCGGCGTTGCCGAGGTTGCCGAGGGAATTGCTGTCACTGATGGAAAATAAACCTTGAGCCTTTGAAAGAAAGCCGGCGCAAGCCCAGCCCAGGCAGGCACACGGCCTTGGTTGGAGGGGATCGGGATCAGGATCCGGATCGACTCATCACTTCCCGAGGTGCTCAATCATGCTGGTCCGGACGATCGGGTAGGACTCATCCGTCGATCAAACTGCCAGCCGGAAAGGGAAGAAACCAGGTGGGCGGAAGTATGGCCCTCACAGGCGGCACCCTCGGCGCCATGGTCCGAGAGGAAGCAGACAAATGTGTTGCCGAGCTCCCCGACCGACTCGAGATAGTCGATGGCCTTGGTCACACTGAACCGAGACTGATGCCACGCCGACTGAGCATTCGCATATCACAAACCGCGCGCGCGCGCCTCCGCCGATCGAGAAGTCGCATCAATCGACTCCACAGTGACGGCGAACACCTCCGTGGCCTTGGCGCTCTTCGCCCGCTCGTCCACAGTCATCCCCTCAAATGCCTTGACCTTGACCTCGTCAGCCACGGCCGGAAGAGGCTCAACGCATTGTGATCTGATGCCGATCTCTTTCGGGCTCGCAGGCGCCGCTCGCGGAGAGCGTCCAGGCCTTCATCGTAGACCCCGCGGTAGTGCTCGTGCTCGACCAGGTCTAGGGTGCCTGCAGCGGCCAGTGAGGGACTGTGGACGGGAGATGGGCAAAGAAAGGCCGGTGGTCGCCGCCAGGATCGGCATCCGCATCCGCATCCGCATCCGCTCCCGCTGCCGTATCGTCCACCCGCCGCTCCCGACCCTCCTAACAACCCTCCTTCCAATCACGCAGGTAGCCAAGCATCTTGTCGCCGCAGCCGTCGGACAAATGCCAGCCGTCGGCCAGCTTCTTTCTTCACAAGCTCTTCGTCTTCCATGTGGCGGTCGGTCCCGGTCAGGATCAAGGCCCGGGAGGGGGAGCAGGCCGCGGCGGCGTTGGAGACGGTGGAGCGGGCCCCGACCTTATCGAGACGGTCAAGGTCGGGGGTACGGGTCTCTCCGCCGAAGCAGGAGAGGCCAGAAACCCTCAAGTCATCGGCGCCGGTTACGAGGAAGCTTGGACGCTTGGTGGCAGCCATGGGTAGAGGTAGCAAAGGGAGAGTCTATGGAGGGGGTGCAGCCAAAAGCTGGGAACGAACGGGAAACCGGGCAGGATCACGGTAATCAAGAAAGGTCCGATTTGGAGGAGCAACGCCCGCTCTAGCTATCATTGCTGTTTCCTGCGCCTGGTCGATTTGTGGCCAACGGGGATTCGCCGAACTCGGGCCAGATGATGGGGAGACGGGTCCCCGTTGGTATGGAGCACGGCTGTGGGAGCGAAAGGCTCGGATTTTGGAGTGCAGAATATGAATCAAATCGAGAGTGAGGGGCAAGGGCATGCTCAGTGCGAGCCTGCGAGCCTGCGGGGCCATGGTGCTGCTACTCGGGATCCCCCCCACCCGGTCCCGGGTCCGTGTCGGCGGTTTCTTCTCTTTGGGATTATCAAGGCGGTCCGATTCCTTTCCTCTGGACTGCATTCCCGTTATCGTCTCCCCATCTTAAACAGGATCATTTGCGGCCCTCAAGCAGGTACTAATTGCTCGGAGAATGATCGGATAAGTGGGGTCGGGATCGGACCTGCGACCAAAATTCGCCCGACCGACAATCATGTCCTCGTCAGACCCCGCCGTCGATACTAATAATCCCTCAACTCCAGCTCGAGCTGGAGCTGGACTTTCCCGGCCCCGAGCTTCCGCGCCGGCGCGACGTCGAGGACGGGTTCTGCCGCCGGATGTTCGCTGACGGCGCCCTCCGCCGGCTCGGTACCCGGCACCAGGCCCAGGAGGTACGCCGGTTTCCGAGCGCGCGTGAGGAAATGATCGACTGGGAAAGCTACGTAAGGCTCGGGAAATCGAGCTCGGCGGTGCGTCATGATGACCACGCTTCTGATCGGTCTGACCGGTCTGATCGTCCCAGGAGGGGCGGGGTGATGGTCGGCAGAGATAGGGCATCCCGGCAGAGCCCGCGGCCCGTCCTTTCGAGCCAATCGTCCGGTCGGTACCGACCGAGCGCGAGGACGTGCAGCTGCAGCTGCAGCTGCGGCTGCGACACTACGTTCCGTATTACCTGTCATCGTCGCTGCCGGCCGGGAGGAGTACTACGACGATCGCGCTCGTCGAGTGATCGCGACCAACGGCACGATCGGATTGCGTACGGACATGCGGGGCCGCTCTGCATCCGGGGCCAGCCAGTACATCTACGCGAACCTGCACCTGACAGTCGACCGGAGCGCCTCGAGCCGGGGGGGCCGGCTACCTGTGCCCAGGGACGCTCGCGGCCGGCCGCGTTGTCGCCTCGGACTGCCACGGCGAGGTCATCGCCGCGCTGGACGACAACGTTTCATGCAATCGGCTGCAGCCCGATAGCGACGGTGCGTCCGATGGGCGTTTGGTTGCAACCTACCTCCTGTGGGGCGATGTTTTTCCCGAGGCGGGGTGGGTGGAGCGAATCCAGTGAGTGAATGTGGTGATGCTCTGGCCAGACATCTTCATCATCATACCGACAGACACTGTTGTCCCGCTGCCGGAGCGCCCGACGTGATGATTGCGACAGCAGAGCGGAATGCCGATACGTATCCGGCATTTCTCGATGCCGGTCGGCGGCGCGGGTTCATAACCGCCGACCTGGCCTCTGATGTGCGACCCATGCCGGAGCAGCAATGGCCATCTACAACGACCGGGACCGGCCCATACGCCGTGTCTCAGCAGCGGCCGATCGGTATGCCTCACCGGGAAGAGCGACATGATACGACATGGATGGGGTCCATCGGCTGCAGACACGAATGGGCCGATAACGGCTGCTGCTGGCTGACGTGTGGGATTGGCGCGGCGGCAGCGATCGGCTGTCGGGGCGCGGCCGGGACCTGGCGAGTGCTGGCGAGAGCTGGCGAGATAAAGTTGCATGGCGGTCTCGGCTGGGGGTGCGCGGTGCCGATCATGATGATGGGAAATGCCATCTCGATCGCAAAAAGGAGAGGTGCTGCAACTGCAACTGCAACTGCAGCTGCAGCTGCAACCACAGCTGCAACTGCCGCTGCCGCGACATGTGCTGCTGATGATAGGCACTGGTCCGTTTGGGTGCTCCGTTCGGATGTGCTACGTGCCATGTTCCAATCTTTTCCGCCCTCGGTCCCGGCGCGCTCCTGCAGCTCCTGCGGGTCCAGGCTGTCTGTCTGTCGGGACCCGAGGCGGTAGGGCCGGGTCGGCCGAGGAGCGGAGGCCTATGAGGTCATCGGCTGCGGGGTTTTTCTTGCCTTGGTTTTTAATATCTGTTTGTCACATATGGCGTGGATGAGTACAGTATCAGAGCCTCGATATTCGACCCTGATTAGAAACCGGGAACACGGTAGCACACGATCCCCTGGCCGGGCACTGCAAGAGGCTGGTACAAGCAATCGCTCGGGCTGGCAAGAGATAAAGAGAAAGAGAAGCTGCAGGTACTCGCAGCGATCGTCCGGCCTGCCAGCCAAGTGGCGCCTTGTCGAGATAGGAAAAAGATGGCGGGCCAGTGCGTGGAGCAGCAGCAGCAGCAGCAGCGCCGGCGCCAGCAGCAATGGCGGCGGCGAAAGTACGTGGGTGTGTCACATCGCACACGACCACGACTGGGAAAATCAGTAAGGACCCTTCTCGAGTGACCTGTCGTCGGCGCTCGACCATCATGCTGCTGCCATGTATGCATGTATGCATGCGTGCATGCAGGGTTCGAGAAAGCGGAGAGGGAGAGCGGGGAAAGAGGAGCTATTGTGGGGGGAGGGGGGGCAGCTGTGACGAGACGGAGCTGGCGTGGGTTTCGTCACGAATCGCCAGGACAGGGGGGGGGAAGGTCTGGGTGCTGCGTCATGCCGCCACTGTTTTGATGAGCTGGTGGTGCAGCATGCTGGACCGAGACTGATTTCTCGATAGGCCAGTGAGAGAGCGGAGAGGAAGAAGGGCGGAGAAGGAGAGAAGGAGCGGAGCAGCTGTGGGGGAAAAGGATGTGGGGAAAAAGGATAGACGAGCCGAGACGGAGCAGGCGTCGCTTTCGTCACGAATTGCCGAGACCAGGGGGCAGGGGGGTTCTGCGTGCTGCGTCATGTCGTCGCGGGTTTGGTGCGGAATCCCCAACCGAGACTGATTTCTCGACAGATCTGTTTGATTCTCGGGCCGTTGGGGCGGCTCGTCTGTCTGGCCTGACGGGGTCTGCCTGGCGGAGGCGGGGGAGGGGGATGGAGATGGATGGACCCCAGCCAACGTCACGGCGACCCGCTCGGCATCCCCCTAAAAAAATTGGCGTGACGGCGGCTGGTAGCATCATCCCCCGTGAATGGCGAGTTCACAATGAGGCCTCCCTCAGACCTACTCCTGTATCTACAGGAGGAGTCAAGTTATAGACCGCAACGTCATGCCGCCCGCTCGGCCCGATCCTCAAAACCCCTCTCGCTAACTGGCGGCAGCATCATCGAGGAGGAAGAGGGGGGGGAGGACGGGAGATGGTGAGTCAGGGACCTTAACGTTGCGGCGACCCGCTCGGCCCTATCGCCCAAACCCCAATAGGCCTGACGGCTGCTGGCAGCATCATCCATCGGGGATCCGCATGGAAACGAGGAGGCCTCCCTCCCGGAGTCTCACCCGCGCGACGCGAAAGAGAAGCCGACCTCATCTCGAACCAGTCGACGCCGTCGGCCACTTCCCTGCCTGCCTCCCTCCCACGGGCCGTCCAATTTTCTGGCAGAGATTGCGGCCTGCGGGCGTGCTCCGACGCTGGGTGATGTCCCCCCCTGATCATCTTGTTTTAAAATAGGAGAGATTAGAAATCCCTGTCAGCACTCCCCCACAACACGTCCTCCTTCTGCCGCCGCTACAGCGGCACATATCAAACGCAACCACACACCCACACCACCCACGCCCGCAGCCGCGCAGCCGCGCAGCCGCGCGGCGGAAGGTGGGATAGACAAGCCGCGCCACCCAGAGTCAATTTTTTCTTCCTTTTCGCCTTCGTCCTGTTCGTCGGGCCGGGTTGAACACCCAAACCGGCTGTAATAACAACAACGTCGTCGCTCAGATCATCTGGGGGGCCCCATCCCTGTTCAATTAGACTGGCTGACCTTGGAGGAGAGGCATCTGGACCTCGGTCGGCATGGGGCGCGCGCGCGCGCCTCGACGCCACGCATTTGTTTCCGCCCCTCGACAGACTCGACACGCCGATAGTGTCCGGACGAGATGTCACTAATTGACTCGCGTACTTGGTAAAAAAGGGGAGGGGAGGAGAAGACGTAGAGATCGACTCGTATTGAGGTGGCGGCTTTTGCCATCCCATTCCCATTCCAGCGCTGTCCGACAATCGCCGAGGGAGAGACCACAAGTTCTTTTTCATCAGGCCGCGTCGTCCCCTTTCCTGCTCCCACCCCCCGACCCCACAGCTTAATGACCTCCGGGCTCTTGCTGGTTTCTTGCTGTTCTGTTACTTGGGTGCTGCTCTTCTCGTTATCACCTCTGCCAGACACAGTACGCTGTTGTTATTACCGCGCCCCCCCTCGCGCCCCCCAAGCCACCCCACGGAGCTTGTCGCTCCCTCATACCGACCGCGGCCCCCCCCCCCTTTCAACGATCCAACTTCGGATATCTGGGCCCCCTGCTCGACCAGGCCGAGAGGTGGGAAATTCTTCGAGACACTTGGCCAAAAACCAAATCCCAGACCAAATCGATCCAGCCCCGAGTCCAAGTCCATTCGAGAATCCGGCCCCCTTCCTCTACCTTTTGGCTCCGCCGGTTTGGCTGCCTCCAGCCCGATCCTCTTTCCCGAGAGAGAGAGACAGGCCAAGTCGCTTCCCGTATCTGTGTTGCGGGTGGATGGGCGGGCGCGCAAACGACGAACATCCGAGAACCAATTTCTTGCCGGCCAACCAACGAGCGCGGCCAGAGGGCGGAAGCCACGGTAGTCAGTAACTTGATCAACGGGCATTGAACCGTCACGCCACACCACACACCACCCACCACCCACACAACACACCACACGACCCGATTTGTCTCCCCACTGGCCTGGCAGCCAAACGGCGACCACCACCACCTTCTCAACCTTCTCAACCCTACCTCCCTTACTTCATACCTCTCTCATTTCTGCCGGGCGCCGTCTCCACACCACCCACCGCTCCCGATCTCTTTTTATTTTCCACCGTCTGGTTTTTTCTCTTCCTTCTTTTTATTTGATATTTCCCGATTCGAGCCCAACTTTTTTTTTCGCCGTGCGAGCCTGAGAGTACTTGCGAAACCGCTCTTTTCTTGCTGCACTCTCTGCCCCCCTCCCCACCGCGCGCACAGCCTCCCACTAGTCGGCGCGCAAGCTGCCACGCTTCACCCCCCCTCGGCTGCGTATATATAGCTTGCCTCCCACGCCCCCCCATGGGCCTCCCCCTCGCCCTCTCCAAGCGACCCATCACACACTTCTATTCCATCCTCGATAGCCTCGCAGCATCCTCAGCAGTGGCCATGATGGCAACAGCAGCACCAGAATTTGGCGGCGCCGACTTTGTCGAGTCGCCGACGCTTCACAACCGCACCCTCGCCCTCCAGGAGTTCCTGCTCCTCCACGAGGAGCACGAGGAGCTCACCCAGCACCTCCGCCAGATCCGGCCACTCCGCACCCGGGCCACGTCACGCAACACCTCGCCGCTCTCGACGCCGGCCGTCTCCCCGATCCTCTCGGCCTATGGTGCCCCCTCTCCGCCTCCCCGCCGGCATCACCGTTCGTCGCATCACCACAACATGCCTCCGCCGCCGCCGCCGCCGCCGCGCTGCATCAACAGCAGCTCCAGCTCTCTCGATACCGTCTGGGACGAGGACACGATTTACGAAGTCGAGGCAGACGAGCAGCGCCTCTCCAACATCAACGAGGGCATGAAGCGAGCCCTGACGGAGCTCCTCAATTGCGATGCCGCCCGCGAAGACAGGTCGTTCCGGATGTGGGTGCAGTGCCGCCTGATGGAGACGGAGAAGGAGCTGCGCTCGGGCCGGCGGAGGAGGTGTGCGATGTGAAATGAGGGACGGGAGAGGGCCCGGGACCGGCCCCAAACGATTGGAGCTTCGATTTGGAAGCTTCTGGCAAATCGGGCCCGGTTTGCCAGAAGCTGGATTTGCATTGCTTCTCGCGCACGGCATCCGCGACATTTCCTTCTGCTTTTCTTTTCTATTTGTCCGATCCCTGGCTTGTCTGTCTGTCGTCCATGAGGTTGGAGATCCAGACTTGGGGATTTTTTTGTTTCGATTTGGTCTGTCCTGCCCCTATTTTGACTTTGGGACCGCAGCGTTGATTTTTCTGGGCCGCTTTTCTTCCGCTTCATTTCTCTCGTCGATTCCTACCTTGCTCTTCTTACACTCTTCATTGGGCCATGACGGGACGCACTGGGCTGGGCTGGACTGTGGCGGGCGCCTGGAGTTTTTGATCAACTCGGGTCTGGGCGCACGGGCGGGATTGTAGGAGCACGGCGTGCATCCGTCCTCGGAAGCATCGGCAAGCAGGAAGCAGGAATGGAATGGGACCAACAGCGCCAACAGGCGCGGGCGGGTGGGTGAAAAAAGAAGAATCGAAAAGGATTCCTCGGGGGGCCTGCCTCAACTTGGGTCCCGGGGCCCGGGGACTCGTCTAATTGGACTGTATTTTTCTTGCCTGACTGGACATTTTTTTAGCCTTGATGGTGTAACTTTATGATAAACCTGCCTGAGCTGCCTGAGCTGCAAGAATTGCCTGGTCGACTTCGCCGCGAGAGCGGGCTCTAGTCAGCTCTCGAGCTACAAGGTGCCCGAGGTGGGGGTGTGTCTCTGTGCGCGCGTGCCCTTGGGTGCCGCCGCCAGTGAGCAGCGAGGGGGGAGGGGCGGGGGCATAACTCAATCGGGTGCCACCGGCCCGGAACCACGGTATGGCGAAGCGGGCAGCAACAAGTCGAGTCACTTGACAGGCAGATTTTCTTCCCCGTTTCACCGCCAGACCCCAAGGCCCATCCAACATGTTAGCTAGCGTGTCATTGGCGCGGGTTGGCGGGAAGGAAGAGGGGGGAAGGAGAGAGGGGTAGGAGGAGGCCAGTGCCGCGACGACTGAAGCCAAAGCTGGAGCCGAAGCAAGTGTGTGGATCGTGGCCAGAGAGAGGCTGGCACACGCCGGTCCAGTACCGGGACCAGATGGATGATGTACGATCTCTGCTGAACACCGCAAGCCGGAACCGCCAATCGGCATTGACTGAGTGGGGTCGGGGTTTATTTGGATTACTCGACTCCGGGCTCGTCAAGTGGGTAGGTATTTAGAGTGAGTGGAGCGGAACTGGAACCGGCCGTGCCTGGTTGGCTGAGATGCGTTTTCATCGTCATTGAATTGGCGAGAGCCTTGGCAAGTTGAGAGACCAAGGACCCCCACCCGTGGGCCCGCTCTGGTCCCGCTTTTGGATGGAGGCACGAGGATGGAAGATGGAAGCCGGGCAGTGGTGGAGGAGCTGACTCCACCCTCACCCGGCACCAGCTGTCGCGACGACCACTGCCACCACCATCCGCCTAGTATCCAGCCTGGACTAGACGTCGTCAGATAAACCCGTCCACTATCACGGCCATCTTCCGCGACCTTCGCAACCCAGCCTTCCCGTCGGGAAATCGCCGCCATGTCGGTCCTGATCGAGACCAGCGCCGGCGATCTCGTCATCGACCTGCTGGTCGACTACGCCCCCAAGCTCTGCGAAAAGTGAGCGACCCCTCCTGCGCGCGCCCACACGCGCCCACGCGTCTTCAGCCAGATCTCCAGCTGACCCCCCACAGCTTCCTCAAGCTCTGCAAGGCCAAGTACTACAACTTCGCGCCGATCCACTCGATCCAGAAGAACTTCGCCTTCCAGACCGGCGACCCGCTCGGCCCCCTCGCCCCGGCCTCGGACGGGGGCACCTCCATCTGGGGCCTGCTGTCCGGCCGGGCCGCCGACCGGGCCTTCGCCGCGCCGTTCCACCCCCGGCTCCGCCATGCCGAGCGGGGCACCGTCAGCATGGCCACGACGCCGGCGCCCCTGGCGTCCTCGTCGGCGTCCGACCCGGACCCGGACCCGGACGCGCCGCGCCTGGCCGCCTCGCAGTTCCTCATCACGCTCGGCGAGGAGACCGACCACCTCGACGGCCGTGCCGCCGTGTTCGGAAAGGTGGTCGAGGGCTTTGACGTGCTGGAGCGGATCAACGGCGCGATCGTGGACGAGCGCGGCCACCCGCTCGTCGACATCCGGATCCGCCACACCATCGTGCTGGACGACCCCTACCCGGACCCGGCCGGGCTGCGGCCGCCGGCGGAGTCCCCGCCGCCGTCCGAGGCCCAGCTCGCGACCGTGCGCATCGCCGACGAGGCCGAGCTGCGCGCCGACGACGGCTTGGGCGAGGAGGCGCTCGAGCGGCGCCGCCGCGAAGCCGAGGCCCGCGCCCAGGCGCTCACGCTCGAGATGATGGGCGACCTGCCGTTCGCCGAGGTGGCCCCGCCCGAGAACGTGCTGTTCGTGTGCCGGCTCAACCCGGTCACCACGGACGCGGACCTGGAGCTGATCTTTGGCCGGTTCGGGCCCATCGCCAGCTGCGAGGTGATCCGCGACCGCAAGTCGGGCGACAGCCTGCAGTACGCGTTTATCGAGTACCAGGACAAGGCCGGGTGCGAGGCCGCCTACTTCAAGATGCAGGATGTCCTGATCGATGACCGGCGCATCCACGTTGACTTTTCTCAGAGCGTCAGCCGGCTCAGCGATTCCTGGCGCCGGGATACGAATCAGAAGCGCAAGGCCCAGGCGGGGGGACGCGGCGGCGGCGGCGGCTGGGGCGGCCTCAGGGAGCTGGAGAAGAAACGGCAGTACCGGGACGAGGTCGACGCGGGGGATGATGATGATGGGTACCGGATGGTTCATGGGAAAAGGCGGGCTGAGAGGGCGAGGAGTCGAAGTCGAAGCCGAAGTCCAGTGGGGCGGAAAGGGGATCGGGAGTTGGGGGGCGGCGGGGGGGGTCTTGGTCGAGGGCACGACAGGGGCGGCAGGGGCGGCAGGGGTAGTGGGGACGACAGGGACAACAGGGACAACAGGGACGGCAGAGACGGCAGAGACGGCAGAGACGGCAGAGACGGCAGAGACGGCAGAGGCAAGAGCGGTAGGGACAACAGAAACGATAGGGGAAGTAGGGATGACAGGGACGGCAGGGCCCAGCGCGATGATTGGCGCGGGGGTGGCAGCAGAGGGGATCATCGTCATGATGGCCGAGATCAGGATCGGGACCGAGACAGGCGGAGAGATGGGGCCCGCGATGGCCGAGAAAGGGAACGAGAAGACGGCAGGGAGAGGACTAGGGACCATCGGTACGACAGGGAGAGGCGGACATGATGGCGGCGTCGGGGGACACTATTTGCGACACGTAGCGCCGAGAGACAAGTCGTCTACTAATCCTGGATATATGTACATATCAATTTGACACGTCCAAGTGTTGGTGGTTGTAACCCAGTCAGTGCGTGTCGCCATTCTGAGCACATATCATCCATGGGATCAAGCTTATTGCTACTGAGTATCAGGTGCCGCCGCCCCCTTTCCCATCCTTCTGGAACGTACCACCACTACTACCTTGCTACTGGAATTCTGCTCTGGGTATCATCTCGCCTCTATAGCCTGGCAATATGTCGCTGCATATGGGCGAGATTCCCGTCCACTCACCAGATACTCAGGCACACACCACGTACATAGGCACAACACGCATATAGCGCACGTAAACTGACACACATGCTTACATACACATACACAAGTATAACATAAACGCAATTGCATGCGCGCGCACACATCAATTCCGCTCAGCGGATCTGGAGGGTGCCGCTGCCCCGAGGCGGAGAATGATCGAGAAGGACCGGGGGGCGGACCGCCGATACATCGCACCGAGGCGGGTGCGAGACCGACGACCCTGGGCCCTCGATTTTGCTGCCGTCGCCCCCCCCCCACCCCACCCCGCAAGAGCATCTACTACTCCGCGCATCCGAGACTGGCAGATCACCCCCCATACCAATCTCCCTGTATGACAGCCTTACCGCGTGTCAGGGGCCAAGGGCCGCGCTGCCCCAACCGGTGTCTGCTGGTCAAGCTTCAATTTGTGGAGAGCCCCCCTCCCCAGCGACGACGCGGCCCGACCTCATAATGAAAGTGATCCGAACAGTATAGCATAGATCGATAGACCATGTCAGGCTATGAGCCCTCTGTTGTCTGCCCCCCCCACCCGTCGCGTGTGCACAGTTGGCATACACCCCCTCAGCCACTGTCCTTAACTTCCGCCTTCATTCGTCTCTTCCGTCTGTCCGCCTCTCTGTACGCAAGGAAACCGGATCAACGCCCGGCGGTCAGGTGTCCGGGGGGTAGCTGAGGAGTTATTCTGTAGAACTGATAGCCAGTATAAAATCAAGGAGCTGCTCCGTAGACCTGACGGCTAGAAACCTAGCGTCTCTCGCCGTAATGAAATCAAAAAAGCGCAGCTGCATGATCGGTGTCATGGAGAGATGGAGGCACAACCAAGCGAACTGGTTGCCAGAAGCAACTCGACCCATGAATAAGCTGAGCAGGCGCGCTACTATCCATAGAGTACCGGGATCCGAGATGGCGCATTTGAGACTGAGAGCAGTATGCAGATCCACAGCCAGCGCCTTGGCATCTGCATGCTCAGGCTCTTGACACAGGATCCTAGACCGGGCCTCCATCGCGCCTAGTATCTTAACAAATCCCGACCTTTGACTTTTCCTATAGGCAGAATATGTCCATTCGAGTATCAAGTTGCGGTCACATGTCCTGCGCAGCATGAGCTGCAGTCCTATAAAGCATGCCATGTCTGCCATGTAGCTCTCGGCACTCCCGGAACAGAGATACAGTAGTCCTTCAGCCGGTGGGATGTTTTCGATCAGGACATGATCGATATACACTTTATCGGTCTCCCATCCCCCATTCTGGAAGAGGCATACGGCGAGTACGCAGACCGGGAACTAGGGCGCCCAGGCAACCTCGGGCTCCCTAACCCTAACTCTCCATACCCCATGTAACATTCTCCCGCGGGGGGGGACTCGCCAGGCCACGGAGGGGGTTGCCTCATATGGCACCTAGGGGCGCTGTAGGGGGGGCGGCCTGCCCGACCGCCCCGGGGGGGGGACTTGGTGAGCCCTAAGAGGGGCGCCTTCAGTAGGCTCTATAGGCCACGTAACATATACTCGCGGGGGGGGACTTGCCAGGCTCCGGGGGGGGGCGGCCTGGATTACCGCCGAGGTGGGGGGATCAGTAGGTACCGGGGCGGGCAGCTCATGTTGTTCAGCCCGCCACTGGACAAGCTTGTGCATAGTGATGCCCTTCCCGAGTGGCAGCCCGCTGCCGTCTGATTGTCCGTCCGCTCGTTGCACCAGGAAATAGCGCAAGAGGGTGTCGCGGGCGCGCTCGAAGTAGAAGCTATCCCACTTCCCGGCACGGGTGCGGAAGATGTCCTTCAACTCCGGGGGCACTGTCGCGCGGGCGCCGTCGTTGGCATGAGCCATTCCGAGAGCGGCCAGCTGGATGATCTCGTCTTGAATTATCGTCACCTTGAATTGGGCCAGGAACTTCATCACGGCCCTGAGGTGTAGCTTCGGGTGATCCCTCTCGATGCTATCGAGCGTGGTCTCCCACACAGACCAGACTGTCTTGTCTCTCCGACCGAACTCCGGAAACCCGTCCTTCCCCAGAAGCTCCCGCTCGTGCCGGTCCAAGTCTTGCATGTAACGGTCCAGGGCCGCTTCTAGATCGCCATCTTGGTTGTTGGCTCGGTTGAAAATGAAGGCCTCAGCAATATCAACGGCGAGTGCCAGATAGCCGAGCCTCTCCACGGCTTTGTCACATTGGCGCCGAATAGCTTCCGGGGGTGATTCGGGATCCTGTTTAGGATTCGGAGGATCACTTCGCGTGCCTGGTCCGGAGACATGGCGTCACCAACCTCGACCACCTCGCAGCCGACCGAGACTAGGTTTTTGCTAGTCTTATCGCGGCTGGTGATGATGACGGTCCCCAGTTTCCCTCTCATCGGAAGAGTTCTCTCGAGGTTAAAGGTCAGATCGTCGGCGTTGTCGATCACGAGCAGCCACTCGTCATCATCTCTGTTCTCAAGCCATCCGAGAACTGAACGTATCACTGGTGTGTCGAGAGGATTCTGGCCTTGAATGCCGGGCTCGGTCTGTGGAAGGCCGAGATCGGTAGCACATCTCCTGAAACTTTCCAGCACCGTGTTAGGACTGGTCGCATCGACAAACAGGGCCGGGTGATATCTGGTTCGGTTGGCCTGGGCATAATGGAGCGCCAGCTGGGTCTTCCCGGCCCCCCCGAGCCCCACAATCGCGGCGGCATATGGCACGCCATCGGGACAGACTGCCCTCTCGTGCCGTATCATCAGCTTGTCCTCAAGCTCTCTGGAGAGCCCATCGCGCTCGGTGTAGGTGTCGACGGTCCGGATCGGGATGAAATAGTCGCGCTTGGGTGGACCCGGCGCTGTAACCTGCTTCAGGACGGACAGGATGGTCCTGTATCCTACAGCATCCCTGGAGCTGAACTTGTTGAGACCGGAGTGGTCGACTGGGAGACCCACGTTCTGCGCCATGTGTCGGCGGGATCCGCCCTGGAAACGGGCAGATGCCTCTGGGACGCACTGGATGGTAGAGATACGGGATATCATTAGCCAGGAAGCGGTGGAGTTGTGCGACATGACGGGACTCATCTTGCCGTACAAATTCATCCCACTGCATAGACCAGAGTCGAAAGATCCGCGTCTTCCGCTGCTCGTAAAAGTTGAACACCTCAACACGATCCCCCAGCCTCGCGCAGAATAGGTCGTGGAGGTCGATCAGCGCCCCCTGGTCCCGCCTGGTCTCCGCCACCAGGGACGGGTTGGAACCCACTGGCAGGAGGGCCCGGGCCGCGAGCAGGCCCCATGCGCCAAGTCGGGATCCCTGGTGCGGTGTGCCCAAGAACAGGACTGCCCTCGTGCACTCGGCAATGTCGAGGAACTTGTCTCGATCGCGTGCCTTGACCAGGGCTTGCTTGACCACCAGGCCGCCGTAGCTGTACGCGACAAAGACGATGTCCCGGCGCTGCTCCTGTAGGGTGGGGGTGGGCATATTGTCAGGAGTCCATGGGGCAGAGTAAGGGCAGCAAATGGCACGGTGCCTCACCTTTTCCGTCTGGCGAATCTGCCCCTTGATATCTGCAAGCAGCGAGTCGGCGAGGGTCGCGGTCCGGGCGTGAACCGCATCCCTCTTCCAGTACGAGTCGTAGTTGTAGAAGAACAGGCGGATGTCTCGTGACGCTCGGTTGCCGGCGACGGCCAGGTCAGAGGGAAGCAGATCGCTCACCCAGTTGACGAATTTGGGCTCCCCATCCGGTGGTCCTCCTACCGTCGTCGGTGCGTCCGTGGTGAAGTCCCTTGGCGCCCGCCATGTTGTGTCCGGGTTAGAGCCGAGGCCATGGATGAAGATCAAGCTGTTGTTGACAGTGGTCAGCGATGGGATGTTTCCCTAGCGGCAGTGGAGGACGGGAGTGGCACATACTCAACGCCGTCGCCCCGGGGCCAGAGGGAATGGACGCCTATGGGGACAAGCCCAAGCCTCGATCTCGGTGCCTGGCTCGGATCTAGGCGTGACGGGATCTTCGAGACGACACAGTGGTAGAGTGCTAGGATAAGAAGCAGGACGAAACCAAACAGCAAGATCCGGGTATGTTCCATGTTGGGCGACAGTCGCGTAGATGGCAGCAGAGAGAGAAAGAGACAATGCTAGAAAGAGAGAGAGAGAAGAGAAAAGGAGATAAGAGAGAGAGAGAGAAGATAAAAGGAGATAAGAGAGAGAGAGAGAAGAGAATCGGCGAAAGCAGGCGGGATGCAAAAGGCGGCGTGGGCCAGCTGTCAGTCGCGAACACCGCTTCCCAGTCATTGGCCTCGTGTAACCCCAGCCACGTCAGGATTCACCCCCTCTCACGGATGTATGCCGCATGGAGGGGAGCGCGCGACAATGATAGCTGGTCGCGCCTCGGGCGGGGGGCACCAACTGGCCGCCTCGAGTCTCTTCCGAGTCTCTCCCGAAAGCAAACAGGCCGCCCCTCTCCCAGTCGGTAGAGGCGGCCACCAGCCCATCGCCTGGCCCGACCGTGTCCAAACGTCGTACCATGCGCTGTTCCCGCCGATCCGGCCAGTTGCGGGCTGAGGAGAAGGGACCGCCGTTCACACCCTCTCGGGTTCCGTCCCCGGCGCAGTCTGGTCTCAATCGCGATCCGCTCTGTCCCCATATCCGGCAGCGCTGCCGTCGGTCCCGGCGACGGCAGAAAAAAGGTCATCACCTTTCACGGAAGCTGATGGCCCCCCGCTCCTGGGCCAGCTCCATGGTTGGCTCTGGACAGTCGCCCGGCAGTCCTGCCAGAGTATCGGCCCGTTAGTGAAGGGGGAGGGGGGCTCGAGTTCGATTGGCCGTTGCGTGGCGCCGGCCGAGGGCCAGAGGCTGCCCCTCATGTAGAACAGCGACAAAAAAGACCGTTTTCAAGGCGGTGCCCGAGTTTCTCCAATCACAGCTCTTTCCAGTAGTCATACCTGCGCATTGGCGCGTCTCATTACCGCCAGATCGCGTTGGGATCCGCACATACACACCCGCTGCCCGACCCGGCAACGGCAACGGCGACAGCGGCGCCACAAACACGCCGTACTCCTTCTACCTGATCCCGCACTGGTCCACGACACATTTCTCTCACCGGCGATTCTCCTTCTGGTGTCTGTGGGCCTGGTGTCATCAGTACAGGTCGCACTCGCGGTCCCGGACGAGGACCTGCCGTCGATGGCTCGTGCGCTGCGGGAAATAAGGCAAGTGCTGCGATTGCGGTGCGCTGCTGCTGCTCCTGGCGGCTGTCCATTTGGTAGTAATCCTCCTATGGGAGTGGCAGATGCAGGTGCAGTGGGGGTTCCGGAAGAGGAAGGATAAGCCAAACTGGATGAACTGTGCCCGGACTGGACCCCGCTTGGTGAGGCAAGGACGTCGTATGCAGTAGTGAGATACATAAACAAAACGCCCCCCTTCCTGATACTGCAAATCATCTCAAGACTGTTTTCCATGTCCCCGACGATAGGGGCCAAGAGACAGGCGGCTTGACTGAACCCACATCTCCGCCGCGGTCGGGGGGGGGGCGGAGTTCCGAGACACGGCACCAGCCGATCCAGCTAGCAGCAGCGGCAGCCGGGCCGGCAGCCGATGCGGCCGCGAGCCAGCATCAGCACGATCGGACTATCAGATCCCGGGCCGTACCTATTTTCCGCCCCCCTTCCCCCCCCCCCCCGCCTTAGTTTTGGAGGGTGCTGACGGCGCTGATCGGGGGCAGGACGGAGGAGCTGATTTAGCAAGCTGGGTCAGATCGGCCACCCACGAGCAGGGAGCCTATTGAATAAGGGATTCCCTGCAGCGCGTCCTCTCGGCAGATGGCGAAGGACCAAAAGGGTGCAGCGAAGCCTAGCCTGGTTGTTTGCTGCCCGGGCATGCCAACGAATCCCGTCCAGTCGATGCTCGACTTGTCCGCGACTCGACCGGAATGCTTCTGCTGCTGCTGCATCCTGATCCCCCGATTGATAACACCTGAAATACCATGGACAAAATCCAAAACGAAATGCGCTCCAGAGCACTTGGCCGAGTATCCTTATCTCGTCAGAAGCAGGTCGTTTTAATCCCAACTCCAACACGTGCGATCATTTCTGTACCGACTGATTTCCAGCCAAGCCGCACTGTGGAAGGTGCGGAAGCAGCCCGATATCGAGCCGCTGCTGCAGTATAATTGGGTACTCCTTATTCGCTGCTCAACTGGCCCTGTATACCACCTCGGCGAGGGATGCTCCGCTTGCACTCCACTGGCCACCGCCACGTCGTCACCGCTGGCCAAGGTAGTGGGTGTAGTGGTGGATGTGGTGGTGGTGGCACGCGCACGCGACCGCCAGGTGGGACGGCACCGGCTCCTGCCCATCATCGTTCTCGAGCGAGCCCCCCGACGGTTGTGGTCAATATGCTTGTTTTTTGCGATTGACCAATCGGATCGGGCCAAAGTCTGAACCCGACAAGATCTCGGTTACTATCACTGTCCGTCGTGTTCGCCCTGGCGATATCGGATCCAACCCGCCTCGGCCAGTGTACGAGAATAGCGAGCGGGCAGGGGAATCAAATTCAGCTGGCAGCCGCGATTGGTGAGTAATTTCACATCAATTGCTAGCAGACGTAATAAAAGCGAGCAGGCAAGAGAGCCAAAGCCATCTCGCAAAGCCATCTACTGCTATATGCCGCCCCGACCTATCGCTACCAGTGATAAGAGATATCAGTCAGTTGGCGAGAGCAGCAAGCAGGCTTGGAATATCTCGTGATCGCGACTGATCCATAGTGTCTGCGTAAATCACTAATAAATCAGCATTGCGCGCGGACACGGATCCAGGGCCGTCTACAGTATCATTCGCCACCCTCCCGCTGCGAGTGTTCATGAGTGCTCATGAATGACCGTGAGAGTTGGCAGCAGCCGACCAGGGTTCCATTACGATACATGTGACATTCCACCTTGGAAAAGTACTAGCAAGCCGGAATAGCGAGCGGGCAATGCACTGAGGACCGTCTAGCGATATTGTCCAAAATAGTCCGCCACATGCCACCCCATCCACACCCTCGCCCGCCCAGAATGGAACTCCAAAATACCATTGCATATTACAGACATTAGCTAAACCAAATAGACAAAACAACAACCATGATCACCAAAATCTACCCCATTTTGGCGGACAACTGGCTGCCTTTTCTTCTCAACATCACACTCGCCACCGCCACCTTTTTGACTCGGACCGCGTGCCCCCCCCTCCCTCCTTTTTTCAGTTTTCATTTTCAGGCCGTGTGCTCTCGGGAACGAAACGAAACGAAACCGAACCAGCAAGACGAGCGGAAGAAAATCGGCCTAAAAACACAAACACAAAACTAATCCAGAACCAGAACCAGAACATGACAGCGCGGCTCATGCAGCTCTGCCTGCCCGCCGCCAAAAGCTACAACGACAAGATCTCCTCTCATATGCACCGCGCAAGAAAAGAATACACACACATGCACACCACGCCATACCCAGAAGGATGGCGCCCGCGTTCTCGCCGGGAACTGACATGCGCGTCAGCAGCCGACACCACGACGTCGGGCGGGCGGACTGACGGTCCCCCCCTACCCGTGCAGCGACCCGCGGTGGTGGAGGAGCATGCTCTCGGACGGGCCGCGGCTGCCGCCCTCGTCTCCCGCGCCGACTGGAGCCAGCTCCCCGCTGCTGGTGTTGTTGGACAGCAAGAAGGCATGGGACTGGGATGGAACAGCGGACGAGTAGCCTGTCGCGGCCGATGTCGCCATGGTCGGCCGTGCGCCGGCCGAGGTAGAGGCCGAGCTGTTCCGGCGGTAAGCCGCCATATCAGGTTCGGAGGAGCGGCTCTGCTGCTGGTGCCGAGCCTGGCCGTGTCCGTGTCCATGGCCGAGGCTGGCAAGGGAATGGTAGGCGGCGACGGTGGGTGAGCCGTCAAAGGAGGCTCCGGCCCCGGCGCCTCCTCCGGCTCCGGCGCCGCCGTAACCGGCAGCAGCCGCTGCCACGTCCGAGACAGGGCTCGTGGGTGACGGGTGCGAGGATGCAGTGGCCGATGACGACGATGATAGCGAGCTCTTGATCGGGACCGAGTCCCCGGCGAGGTGACGATGGTGGTGGTGGTAGTTGAGCGGGATGCGGCCAACCGGTGCGGGGAGCATGCGCTCGGCGGCACTGAGCGAGCCGGCCAGAGACGCGGCCATCCCGTTGAGTCCGTAAGCGGACGAGTCCGATGCAGCGGCCGACGACGAGGACACACTGCTGCCCCTGTGGGACGAGGCGGCGCTGCCACCATCGCCGCCGTGATTGTTGTTGTTGCCGCCGCCGCCGCCGTGATTGCTGCCGTGTGTATAAGAGGAGTAGCCGCCGCCGCCGCTGGTGCCCTCGACGGACGTATCCACGAATACACCTGCGGCGCGGGCGACAGCGGCGCTGCCGGACCTGTAGGCCGACTGGACCAGGTAGCCACCGCTGCCGGTGCCGTCCTGACCAAGGGCGACGACAGCAGCCGCGGCAGTGGCAGCCGAGGTGCCCTGCGAGTACGGAGACCCATACAGACCATAGTCGACCACCTCGTCCGAGTAGGCGGCAGGGATGCTGGCATGCTGGATGGCTGGGTAGTAGTGGTGCGACGGCGGAGCCGGAGCCTTGGCGCCGTAGGGGTAGTGGGTGGCCGATCCGCGGTAGCCGACATAGTCGGCCTGAGAGAGAGTGGCGGCATCGGCGCCCGGGCCGGACGTGACGGAGCCGTAGGGGTTGTGGTGGTGGTGGTTCTGGTGCTGGTGCTGGTGCTGGTGCTGATGCGGGTGATGGGCCGGCTGCGGGGACATGCCGCTTCGGACGTGGTAGACCCGGGCCACGTCCAAGTTGTAACCATAGTGGTCCGACTTGAGGGGGGCCGGGTGGGACGCGACCTGATTAGGGGGGGGGCTAGGTCAGTTGGGATCAGAACCGATATGTGACAAGATGCAAAACGACCAGAGGGGAAAAGAATGCGGTTGAGAACATACCCGGAGGAACTCGCACGGCTCGGCGCCGGCGTTGCGGCAGTTGTTGCAGGGCTGGCCGTTGCCCGAGTCTCCACTGCAGCGTATCTTGCGCTTGCGGCAGCGGCTACACTATGGGTGTGCAGTAAACCGCAGTCAGCAAGATAATCCCAGATGCCACATGCTGTCGGTGGCGTTCGACACGGAAAGTAGAGCACATGAGGATGAGAGATGAGGACGAGAGAGAGAGGAGGACGAGGGACAGTAGAGGACGAGAGAGAGTATGTGGGGAGAGTGAGGGGGATAAATGAGACAGCAAGCGTACAGCAACCGCGATCCGCTTTCGCGACGGCTGCGCATCCGGATCCCCATCCGGGCCCGAATCCGGAGTCATGATGGCGGTGCGCGAGTCGGTCAGCACCATGGAAGCCGCGGTGGCCGGCGAGGATGCCACCAGAGGCATTCGGCGGCCGTGGGGGTGGTGGTAGTAGGGGGCTGCGTATGGCCCGGCCCCGGAGCGGCCGAGGCGCTTATGGTCGTGCGGCGGATAGCACGCGGCCTGGGTGACCATATTCGAGGAGGAGAGGGGGGCGGTCGGGCGAGAGAGAGAGGAGAGGAGGAGTCCGTGGTCCGTGGCTCGAGATAGATGCGGCCGAGGGAGAATATGGAGAGCAGCAGCGGGGGCTAGCCGCCGTTTCCGAGAAGATGGCGGCTCGAGGTGGTAGTGGTGGAGGTGGTCCTGGCCGCTGGTGAGGGTTCAGTCGCTCCATTCTGACAGATACAAACACTCGCGCGCTCTCTCTCTCCTCGGACTGCTCTCTCGCCACGATGTCCACGAACCGGAAAGCGTGAGGGAGACGCGTTGGGACGGATGTCAACAAAAATGATGTTGCCGGCCCGCCCCCTGGAAAGAACAAACTCCCCTACGTCTCTTGACAGTCCACCTTCTCTCCCCTTTCTCCTCGGCTCTGTCGATTCGAGTTCCGAGCCGAGGACAAGAAGAGTGAAAGAATGAAAGAGAGCAATAGAATCTTGCCGACTCAGGGACCCTCCCCGAAAGTCCGCGCCTGAGCTGCCCGTGTCGGAAAGAGAGAGAGAGAGAGAGAGAGCCTGGCTGAGCCTGGAGACCGGGAGGAGAGAGAAAAGATGAAAAGAACGAGACAGAGCCAAGGGCAGCTGCTGCGAAGTCTGAGAGCAAGAAGAGTGAGTGGGAGAGGAAAAGGATAGGGCAGAAAAGGGAAGAAGACGGTGTCTTGTCGACGTACTTATTATGGTCCCAAGTGCAGCGGCGACGGCGGCGGCGGGGGGGGAGGCGGAGATCTCGTTTGATGACCGCGGGCGGCGCAGAAACAGCCGGGAGAGGAGGAGGGGGGGGCGTCTGAATGGCAGAGCTAAGGAGGACAGAGGACTGAGGGAGGGATAGACAATAGGGCGACACTCGCACAAGAGAAAGCCTCTCTGGCCCAAGCGGGAGAGGGAGGGGGGGTGGCGGAGGACGTCACACCGTCTCTGGAGCGCTCCAGTTTCACACGTTGCAACGACGAGATCTGGGGCCAGGGGAGCGAGAGAGAGAGAAGGGCGGAGGGGAGAGCCTACAGAGAGCAGAAGTGTAGGGCCAGAGAAGATACCCGAGGGCAGATGAAGGGGCCAGAGTAAAGAATGAAGCGAGGGGAGGGGGATCGAGATGGTGGATGAGGATGGGAAGCTGCCAAGTATCCCGAGGGTCTTCCAGGGTCTTCCCCCCCTGCACCCTCCGAGCTCCCCCCCTGCCCGTTGGCCATGTGAGGGAGAGGCGGGGTGGGTGGTAGAACTGATAGAGGTTCTGTTTGCGTGCTGCCAGGCCTTTTCCTCTTCGGGAAGTACACGCCCCCCCCCCCCCCTCCCCCCCCTCATCCCTCCTCATCCCCCCCTCATCCCGTGGCTGGGCGCTGGGAAGGGTATGTGGGCGGGACTACTACTACGAGAGAGGGAGCGCGCGCACACGCCCGCCCGGCAGACCGACGTCGGCTTATCTGCCCGGCCGGCGGCCAGGTACCAGCCGGGCCATCGGCTTTATCCTTTTAGTTTTTCCATCCCATCTCGACTCCTTGTCGGCCTCGGGAGAAAGTCTGGCCGCCTCGAGGCCAGTCCCCGTCCCCCCCCTCCGTCCCGAAAAAAGAAATCGCTCACTGGGTGACTGGGGGAGGGGCCGTCTGGCAGAACTTCCCAAACAAAGAAAAAAGGAAGAAAGCTGGGGAGACGCAGGCAGAGAAATTAATCGAACATTGGTCACGTCATGATCCTGCAATGGAAGGGGGCGCCGAGGGGGGCAGCAGCCTCGGCGAGCAATCAAGCAGTTATTTCGTTTCTGCTTTGCTTTCTTTTTCTGCATCTTGTATCCTGTAGCGAGAAAACGAAAAGGTGGGACACGCCACCCTCCTTCGTTCTCCATCCCCACCCCTCCCCCGTCCGCCGTCCCTCGATACCGCTCCATCATGGAAATTGAAGCGTGAAGAAAAAGGGGGAGAAATTCGGATAGTGCAATCGGCGCGGTTGTTGCGGCCATGGTGTTGGTGGTGTCGGTGGTGCTGTGGTGTTAGTGGTAGCTGTGGGCGGGATGGCTTGACGACGACCTGTGGCGGCTGACATTACGAACAATGCGCGCGACCCTGGCGCGGTCCCCGGCGCGGTGCTGGCCCCCCGAGCCGCCGCCACTGCCCCTCAACTACTTATTTCATCCTCCTCATCTCCTGGCCTGGGCCAGCTGGGCCAGCATCATCGATCATTGATGGAAAGTGCCAGGTGGCCACATGCGGCGCCGCCATGGAGCGACTCGAGAGAGGGCGTCCAGGAGCAGAGCGGCTGGCTGGCTGGCTGGCCGGCCGGCTTTGCCTGCCTGACTTGGAGCATGTCACTCGAGATTTATCCGATCGCCAGCCAATTCCCACCCGGCGTATATCTATCTACATCTCCCATCTCGTATGATCGGCGCAGGGGGAAACGGCTATAATTGGTGGGGGAATTTTAGATTCCTCGCCCCCCTGTCGCGCTCCCTTATTTTTCCCTTTTGGTCTCGCTTACTCCAGCTGGGCTGGTCGAGGCATGCAGCAAACAGCAGGGGGGAGCAGAAAAAAAAAAAAAAAAAAAAAAAAAAAAAAGTTTCGATCCAGACCACCGCCACCAGCACTTGGGGAGGGAGCCGCCCCCCTGCTTTCCCTCTATTCGTATTTGCCCCCCCCGGAAGAATCAGGCGGCCGGTCGGATTCATTCTGCAGAGGGATTGGGCACAGAGGGACTGGCCGGCTGGGGGTGGGGAGGGAGGGGGGGGTGAGAGCGTCAGGGCTGCGGCGCGAGTGGGCTGTTTTGCTCGCTTGCCGATATAAGATGAAGGAAAAATGGAAAAGTCGAAAAGAAGAGAAACCCGAGCAGTCACCTCGCACACGGCCAGCGGGGGTCCTTCTCCCTGCCACTGCTGCTGCGCTGCTGCTGCTGCTGCTGCTGGCAGGAAATCACCCACTCACACACGCACGCACACGCACACGCACACGTGTGTCGGCTAGGCGAAGGTCGAAACGGCCAGGGAAGGCGGGACCCTGATGGGCGCTCCATCGCCGTCACCTCGCTCCGCCGCTCCGCCGCCCCGCCGCCCCGCCGCCCCGCGCGCGATGGCTGAGCGTCTGCCGAGCCGCTGCCGCTGTCTTGCCTCGGAGACGGTCGGTCGTGACTGGACAAGGCGGCCCGAGCACCTGCGCTCCCCCAGACGGCCTCGCGGGCGAGCGAAATACACCCCCCCCCTTCCCCTCCCCCCGTCAAGACCTGCTCCTGCCCGCGCAGATGCCGCCGCCGCTGCTGCTGCTGCCCCCCTCACGTCTGCACGGCCACTGCCACTGCCGCCGCTGCTGCACACACGTTCATGTTTCGTAAGAGTTGCATCTGCCATGCCCCCCCTTCCCCACTTCTCGTCCTCCGTATCCCTCTTCCCCCTCGACTTCTCCGCCGACCGAGCCCCACTTCTGTTCCGTGCCGAGTGTGTACTCTGCTCTGGGTTCGCTCCCGAGTCTCGTGCGCGGCCGAGAATGTGATTTTGGTGATTATCGTAGCAGTAGTAGTAGCAGTGGTGGTGGTGGTGGTCGTGGTGATGATGGAGGTAACCCTGCTGGCAGCCAGACCGGCCGCGTGCTGTTTCTGCCAAGGCCCGCGCCAGTAGCCCACGCTGCGGCAGCCACGTTACCCCCTATCTCTCGTTCTCATCAATCTCGGTCTTGCCACGATTCAATTTCCCGGCCGAGATTGGGGAGTGGTGCGGGCCGGCAGATGGCCCGATAGACAGACAGACAGATAGGCGCAGCAAGCGCTACTGCTCTGCTCTCCACGCTGGTCACGTCTCGCGCTAGTCCGGCGGCCCCGTGGGGGGGTCCCCGGGCCGGGAAGAGCCTTCCAGACGCACTCGATCGTGCAGATAGACAGACAGGCAGATAGTCACCCAGTCACTCAGTCAGTCACCCGGACGGCTGGCCGGGTCCGCCGCCGACTGGGCTGGGCCGGGCTGGGCTGGCGATATTCGAGAAAACCCGGCCTCACACAGGGCTAGGCAGCACACGACGGCACGCAACCGCGCGCGACAGAACAGTCGGACTACAACCCATCTGACACGCACACACGCGCGCGCTCACACACGTACATGGCCACAATGCACCACGTAGAAAGGAATGGGGGGGCACGACAGAGGCGGCAGCAGTGGCGGCGACAGCAGCAGCAGCAGCGGCGGCGGCGGACGCAGCGGCGGCGATCCCCCCTCTGTGCCCGCTCACGCGCGCAACATTCTCCATTTGGGGCGGGTGGCGGGGTGGCTGCGAATGAGAGGGGATACACTGGGGCCGGATTGAGGAGACATCCCGTGTGGGGATTGGTGGACGGACGGACAGACGGGCGGCATCGGGGGAGTCGAAATCGAGCATGACGCGGAGGAGGACAGGGGGACAGTCGGAGTCAAGGGTGGGCGGGCGAGACCGCAACGTCGCTCAGCTCAGCGCGTACCCAGGCAAACAAACGGCTGCGTCGTGCTGCTGCTCGCTGCCCTCTGCTCTGGTCTGCTGGTCTGCAGCACTCTGCGCTCTGCGCGCTCTCTCATATTCTCCTCTTATTCACGGGATGACGGGGAGACAGCCCAACTTCGCTAGCGAGCATGGCGCGGCCGCCGTGAGACCGGCCTTTTATGACCACTCACTTTCTGAGATAATCGTGGCATGCAATTGGCGCGCGGGGCTGGCTCAGGCAGGACAGGCATCTTTTTTTCTTGCCCTCCGGCTCAACCCCACTCATCTGGGGCCACATGGCAAGGAAAGAAGAATCAAAAAATGACAGAATTCGTTTGATATTCGCATCATCTGATATGCCGTGGCCCATCCGACCCCGCCGCCACCGGACCTGGGCATGCTCCCTCCCTCTCGCCCTCCCTCTCCCTCTCTCTCCATGACCCCCGGCCCTGCCATATTCTCCCCTGCAATCGCATGCTGAACCTTGGTAGTCCGCCCGATCGACTATGGCGTGCCCGGGCCAGAATCGTGGCCCCAGCGACGCGGGCCACTCGCTCCGGAAAGAGGGGGGGTGCCTTGGCGGTGAGACAGGCGCAAAAGCCCGCCTGCGAAGCCGGCCCGTGTGTGGATATATCTGTCCGATGGAGAGGTGCGGGGATCACTGGGAGGGAGCACCGGGACGTGACACGTGCGGGTGTGTGGGGGTGGTGTGGCCGCCCCCGCCCGAGGCTGAGAGACGTGAGGGGGGGCAGGACAGAAAGAAAGATGGCTGGCCGGCCGACCACTGGCTGGGTGCGAGCGAGCAGGCGAGGAGACGCAGGCACACGCAGAGTGAGAGGTGGTATTCTGGGTGGTGGGCTCTTGCAGCTGGGGAGGCTTCGACGGGCGCGGTAATTTCCCCTATCGGCGCGACCGCCTCGCCGAGTAGAGGTCGTCCTGGCTTGGTGTGACGCTGGGGACACTGGAGGAATCAAGAGATTTTTGCCGGAGATGGGCCGTGGCCGAAAAGGAGGCGGTTCCAGGCTGGCGTCGGTTACAGCAGACGATCCCGAGCGACACGTTTTCGCCGCCGCCGTCGTCGTCGTCGGCTAGGCTGCTCGATAAATCGCCTGGCAGCCGCTGCAGCCGCGGCAGCCGCTGACGCAGAGCTCATCGTCGGCGGCGGCAGATTTGTCGGGTCTGCCTCGCCGAGGACGAGGCGCAAGCCGGCGAGGGTACCAGACGGGGAGGGGAGCCAGCCGATGGCTGGCTTCCCCTGCATCTCATCTCGGCGGAAAAAACCTAATATTTTCCCTTCTTTTTCATCTTGATCATTTCCGGCTGCATCCCCCCCACCCTCTCCCCGCCCCCCGTTCATCCTCCTCCTCCGGGCGCGCAAGTGGAGAGGGCAGAGAACTCGAGCAGGTCGCGGGGTGGAGTGGAGGGAGTCATGAAAGTGGGGGAGGCCGGAACGATTGGGGCCTGGGATTGGCTGGCGCGCCACACCCCACCCACACCACACCTGAAGCAAACAACCGGCCTGGGTGCTGCCGCAGCTGCAGGTAGCTGCTGCATGCCAGGTTTTTTCCTTTTTTTCGGTTTTCATCTTTTTTTCCTCTTCTTCTCGCGTCACTTGTCACATTTTCTACTCGGTCGGTCTTGACTACTTTCGGTCCTTCACCTCGGCCCGGAATCGGCCAGCCAGCCAGCCAGCCAGCCAGCCAGCCCGCCAGCCGCCGGGGCGCGGCCTCTCTCTTATCTCTCTTGCTCGCCCCGGGCCTTCTCCGCCTGCTCTCGGCCAGATACGAAGGCGCGGGTGGGCATGGAGCCGGCGCCGGAGGATGAGGAGTTTGTCGATGGCTTGCAGTCCGCAGAGACACGGCAGTAGCTGGAGCCTCAGCTCGGGGCGAGCCGTTGCACAATCCGCCGCCAGGTGTCGGGCCCCACCGAATGCGCATGCGCAACCGACCTGCACGGAATGAGAAACGGGCAGAACGGCAGAACGGCAGAACGGCAGAGCGGCGCACGCACGGTGGCAAAACCATGCCCGAGACCGTTCGCCTCGTGGCCAATCGCGGTAAAACAAGCTATGGGCAGGCCATGCTCTGCGTGATATTCTTTTCCCCAATCACTCGAGCGGGGGTGCCGCCCCTCCCCCTCGAGTCCTCTTGCTTTCCACCCTGCGGATGCGGATGAGACGGTGCCGCGGCCGGACCTTGGCCTGATCGGGCTCCCCCCCGCCGCGCTTGCCCGCACGCGGCTGCATTGTTTCTGCTGCTCCGCTGCTCCGCCGCTCCGCTGGCACCGCCGCCGCCGCTGCTCCTGCCGTGGCGTGTGCTTGGCTTGGCTTGGTAGCAGTCTCCGGCACTTGGCATTTGCACGCCATGACGCCCTCTCGACGGGTCCGCGGACTGCGCCAAGAGGGGGCCTGGCCGGCCGTCTGTGCCCCTTGGCCGGGCAGGGAAGCGAACACGGCGCCAGTGGCCCATCTATCTTGGTCTGGCCGCGGGAAGATCAGGGATCTGCGGCGAGGACGGAAGGGGCGCGCAAGGAAAAAAAAAAGAAAAGAAAAGAGGAAAAACCAAGAGAAAAAAAAGCCACGGCGTTCATGGTGAGCTGTCGCCGCATGAGACCCCTGCTGTCATGTCCTCCCCCTCCCCATAAACGCATTCCCCTCTCACCTCAATCGAACGAAGCCCCCTCGACCGGTGATTCGATCCGCCAGCCAGCCACGCCCAGCCCAACCAATCGCGGTTTATCGACATGGCCATCTGGGTACCTCCCGACACCGCGTGCCGATACTGTCTGCGTATGAGCCAGGTCCCAGAAATCAGCATCGAAGGCAGAAACAAATTGCCATCGAGATCCATCCCGGCCCGACCGCCCCGAGCCGGCTGCATCCGATTAAGCCGGCGTGGGTGAGAGGGCGGCAGAATTGTTTTTTTAAAAAAAAAAGAAAAAAAAAAGACAAGAAAAAAAGTCTCGCTCGCCTGCAGATAGTAGAGGAGGGAGAGGGAGAGAGACGATATTGATCCGCATTATTGCACCTGACCTATCTATCCGTCTGGCAAAATGTCTCGCAGGAGAGCAAACGATCCTCCTGAGACAGGTCTCTCTCTGCTTCTTCTCTGCCAGCCAGTCTGCCTGCCTGCCAGCCAGTCCGCCAGTCTTCTAGTCCACCGGCGCCGTTGCTCGTGTCACACAGCACTTGAGCCTTTTTTTCCCTTGTTCTTCCTCACGGCCGCTTGTTTTCGCCTCGGGTGCGGATCAGAGGCGTATCCTGTCTCGGGCCACGCGCTGAGGCGGGCTGGCCCCCAGACAAGCTCTTGGTGTATTTGCGGCCAGAAGTCTCGCGGACGAGCCAGCTGCGAACCCGGCGCGTCAAGTAATTGTTGTCCTTCGCTTCTCGGTGGCACAGGCCCTCGGCTGCCACTATCTGAGGTTCGGCCACCGGCTCTCTGGCTGATCTGCCGGCCTGGTCGCATGGGCGCAAAATGATCACCCTCCTCCCGCGCGCGCGCGAGACAGCAAGCAGCAAGCAGCCAGTAGCAGCGTCATCAGGAGCCTGATGGCGCCGAGCCCAGAGACAGGTCGTATCGAAGCAGCAGCAAGAGGTGCCATGACACGTCACGCCAGCCATCCCCTCACCTCTCACCCCCCTCCCCCCCGACCCCCCGGAGAACCAATGTCTCGACCGCTGTCTCCGGCGGCGGGTCACGTCCATCATGACCCAACATATGCAGCGGCCGGCGGAGCACGGCATAGGCCCTACCTGGATAGACCGGAAAACGGGCGCACCACGCCGCTCCGCGCCGCGCCGCACCGCAGAAGTGAAGAAAGCCTGCCTTGCCTCTCAATGGTGTTTAATATCGAGTGACGAGGGGGGATGCCTTCCATATTCCATGTCTTATGGGGGAGTTCGCATCGGCGGGAAATCTGAGATGGAGTACCAGGCCGGCCGTGATTCAGATCCGACTTTGCTCCGGGCTTTCTGCCGAGCCGAGCCCTGCCCGCCCGCCTATCTGCCCGCCCGCCTGCCCGCCTGCTCCCTGCCCACCTGCTCACCTGCCTGCTTGCCTGCCGACCTATCCTTGCCATCTCGATCGGCCGTGTAAGCACGTGTCCTTTCCCTGCCACTGCTGGCCAGCTGCCCATGCCTTTTTCTTTTCCGCCCTCCGGCCGCCGGGAGACCAGATCGCAGCCTCGACCTGTACCGCCCGGAATTTTCGATTTTCGATCTTGGAATTCGTAGGAAGCGAGCGAGCGTGGCCCCCTCGGGTCCTACCCCGATTCGGTTCTGGAGAAAGGCGAGAGCAGCCAATCCGTCCGCACATCTGCCGGATGGCACGCGGCCGGTTCCGACCGGCACTGGGAAAATGGGTACAAAAAAGAGACGCCCTGCCAGACGGTGTCACGCGCGACATATCATATAACAGCTGGTCGCAGCCGAGCCATACGAGATGTTGCCGCGAGGTCGACATTGCGTCGCTGGCAGCCAGACAAAACATACATGACGCCGACGTTTGTCTGGATGCGAGCAGAGAGGGGCGTGTGTGTGACGGATATGAGGCGAGAAAAAAACCGGTGGGGAGGCAGGGGGGGGGAGTGGGAGACGCGCGAGCGAGGTGGCGGGCCGGGACCTAACACGAGGGGGGGGGTGACACGAGGCGACACGAGGACGAGATGCGCACTGCCGAGGGGCACGCAGATGAAACCCATCGAGAGGGCCTGGCATGGATGCGCCTCGAGGTCGCACCGCCTGTTTCTATCTGCCCTCGCTCGCTCGTTCTCCGTGACGACAGAGGTGAGGAAGAGAGGGGATCGGTGGCGGGGGAAGGGGCGGGCGGATCCCACATCTCATCATCTCATCATCGGCCGAGGTTGCCATGCGGCGGCGGGGGAGCGGATGACGTGATGTATTTCCCGGGGAAAGGGGGGTCCGAGAACGGGCACGGCGGAGGGCGACCAGGTGACCACGGCGTGCCGGGCATGCTGCCGCAATTGGTTGGGGTGATGTGTCATATCAGATTTCGGGATTTCTGCTGTTGCTGGTGCTGCTGCTGCTGCTGCCGCCGCGTGGGGTGATATGCAGCGGCACCCAGGAACGATAGACCGCGCGCTTACTACTTCATTACGGTAGGAGGAGCGGAGAGGAGCGTGTTAGTTACACCGGGGCGAGCTCGCTGATTCCCATGACAGCCGGAGGATACCCCCCCTTTGCTCTGCTTCTTCTCTCCCTCCGTCTCTGCGCTGTGGGAGGGGCCGTGGTAGGAGAGCAGTCACGTCGCACTGCCAGTCGGCCAGCCGGAGCAGAGCAGAGCAGTGCAGAGCAGAGCAGAGCAGAGCAGAGCAGAGCAGAGCAGAGCAGAGCAGAGCAGAGCAGAGCAGAGCAGAGCAGAGC